>CAKNXH010056996.1:19935-44800 GCA_932178445.1 Andricus quercusramuli
ATTTCTTTGCTTAAAAATTAATTTTTTTGGTTGAAGATTCATTATTTTAGTTAAAAATTCATTTTTATTGTTTGAAGATTCATTATTTTAGTTAAAATTTAATTTCTTCGCTTAAAAATTCATCTTTTTGTTGAAGAATCATTATTTTAGTTAAAAATTATTTTCTTTGATTAAAAATTCATTTTTTTAGCTGAAATTTAATTTCTTCGCTTCAAAATTCATCTTTTTGGTTAAAGATTCATTTTTTTAAGATTAATTATTTTAGTTGAAAATTAATTTTTTTGCTTAAAAATTCATCTTCTCGGTTAAAGATACATTATTTTAGTTAAAAATTAATTTCTTAGCTTAAAAATTCATTTTTTGTTTAAAGATTAATTATTTTAGTTAAAAATTCATTTCTTTGCATAAAAATTTATCTTTTTGTTTGAAGATTCATTATTTTAGTTAAAAATTAATTTCTTTGCTTAAAAATTAATTTTTTTGGTTGAAGATTCATTATTTCAGTTAAAAATTCATTTTTATTGTTTGAAGATTAATTATTTTAGTTAAAATTTAATTTCTACGCTTAAAAAATCATTTTTTTGGTTAAAGATTCATTATTTTAGTTAAAAATTAATTTCTTCGCTTAAAAATTAATTTTTTTTTGTTGAAGATTCATTATTTTAATTAAAAATTCATTTCTTGGCTTAAAAATACATTTTTTCTCGTTGAAGGTTCATTGTTTTATTTACAAATTAATTTCTTTGTCTCTTTTTTTTTGTTGAAAATAAATTTTTTTTACTGAAATATTACTATTCCATATTTGGTTGAAAATTGCTTTATTTTGTTACTTAATCTTTTGTGGTAGAATATTAATCTTCTTGGCTACTAATTCACCTTTTTGGTTGAAAATTCATGTATTTTGTTAAAAGTTAACTTTTAATCTTTTTCAAGTTAATTAAAATTTTTTAATTAATTTAAAAATTAATTTCTTGAGACAATCTTTTTTGTTAGAAAATTAATCTTTTTAGTTGGATATTCATTTTTTTTAATTGAAAATTAGTTGTTTTTTTTAATTGATAATTTTTTTTCCAACTAAAGATTAAACTATTCTATTTTTTGTCGAAAATTTATCTTTTTTGATAGACATTTAATCTTATCGGTTGAAAATTCATCTGTTTGGTGGAAAATTTCATTATTTTGTTAAACATTTTTTATCTTTTTTGACTAAAATGTAGTTATTCCATTTTTGTTGGAAAATTGATCTTTTTTAGTTGAAAATTTACTTCTCGTCTTGAAAATCCGCATTTTTTGGTTTAATTCAACAGTTTTTGATTGAAAATTAAAATATTTTTTTGGTGGAAGTATCAACTATTGCACTTTTTGCTGAGAATTTATTTTTTTATTGAAGATTCCTCACTTTGGTTGAAGCTGGAACTATTTTGTTGCAAATTCATTTTTGCTTGGTTGAAAATTAATTATTTGGACTGAAAATGTTATTCTTCCATTTCTTGTTCAAAATTTACCTCTTCGAGTAAGTTTCGGATTCAAAAAATAATTATTTCAATTTAAATAATGTAATTAAAATATGGACGTAAAAAAGCTTGGATATCTCCCAAATTTGTAGTGTATTTGATTAAAAATTAAATTATTTGGGTGAAAATTCAAATCTTCTCGTTAAAATGTCATATTTTTGGTTGAAAGTTGATTATTATTAATTGAAAATTCTACTATTATATTTTTTGTCCAGAATTCATCTCTTTTGGTTGAAAATTTAATTATTTTGTTGAAAATTCTTCACTGTGAATAGAAAATTCGCCGTTTTGGAATGAAAATTCTTCCTTTTCGTCAAAAAAGATGACTTTTTTAAACAAAATAGTTGAATTTTGAAAACAGAATTAAATTTTCAACCAAAAGAGATGAATTCTGGACCAAAAATATATTAGTAGACTTTTTAAATTATTTATTGAAAATTCAACTATTTACTTGGAAAATAAGTTTTTTTATTGAAAATACATGTTGTTTGATTAAAAGTTCAACTGTTTTAGAGAAAAATCGTCTTTTTGGCTTGAAATTTAAAAACTTGGGTTGAAAATTAACTTTTTTGTTGAAAATTCAACGACTTTGTAAACAATTTATATTTTTGGGTTGAAAATTTAACTGTTTTGTAAAAAATTCGTCTTTTTTCTTGAAAATTCGACAATTTGTTTGGCTTTTTTCTCTTGGTTGAAAGTTCATCTTCTTGGTTTGAACAGTTCTCTCTTTTTGTTAAAAATTGAACTATTTCATTGAAAATTCATTTATCTTGCTTAGAAGTTCAACTATTTGGTTGTAAATGGAACTGTTTGCTTGAAAATAATTTGTTTTCCAAAATTTAATCGTTTGATTGAAAATGCACATTTTTGGATTAAAAATTCAAGTATTTTGTAAAAAAAAATCAACTGTTTGGTTGTAAATGGAACTGTATGGTTGAAAATGATTTTTTTTCTCGGAAATTGAATTATTTGCTTGAAAATTCAACTGTTTCATGAAAAAATTTGTCTTTTCAGGTTGAAAATTTAACTATTTGGTTGAGAATAAACTTTTTTATTAAAAATTAATATTTTGGGATTAAAAGTATATCTTATTTGTAACAAATCGCCTTTTTGGCTTGAAAATTGAATAATTTGATTGCATTTTTTTGTTCTTGCTTGGATATTCCACTCTTATTCAGAATTCATCTTTTGTGTTTGAACAGTCATCTTTGTGGGTTAAAATTCAACTATTTGATTAAAAATTCAATTTTTTATTAAAAATTCGACTCTTTTGATTAGAAGTTTAATTATTTGATTTTAAATCGAACTGTTTGATTGAAAGTGATTTTTCCCCCGAACATTTAATAATTTGTTTGAAAATTCAAAGTAAAAATTCATCTTTTTGGGTTGAAAATTTAACTATATAGTTGAGAATTAACTTTCCTGTTAAAAATTCATATTTTTTAGTTGAAAATATTTTTAGTTTTGTAAAGAAAATTTTAACAGTCATATTTCTAGATTCAACATTAAATTATTTGTATAAAAATTCAACTTTTTGTTAAGAATTCATCCCTTTTGCTCAGAAGTTCAATTATTTGGTTGTGAATTATTCATTTTTTCGAAAATTCAACTGTTTGATTGAAAATTATCTTTTTTGTTTGAAAAATCATCCCATTTCCCACTGGTTTGAGAGCCTTTTGTGCTTTGAAGCCTGAATAATAAATAAGAAATATATCTAATTTTTCTTTCAGTTGAACTGTTGCTTCAACAAGGTCCGAATATACCGCCTCAAAAAGCTTCAGCTGCTATATCAGACCTTCATTGCCTTTCTGCCGCTTTGCTAGAGGCTCTGAACGACAAAACCTTAGCCTTAGCTCATCAGAAAAAAGCAAACAAGTAAGTTTAATTTCCGCAATACCACTTTCAGAAATATACTGGTTAATAATTCAAAATTTAAGAGATTTTTTTTTAATAAATCGAATTTTTAAATTCAACTACGACATTTTTTTATATTAAAAAAAAAAACAAGATTCAAACTATCCAATTTGGACAACCCACTTTAAATTGTCTTTATTTAAATTAAAAAATTTTGAATTAAAAAAAAAGAGAAAAAAGAGGCTACCTCCAAATACCCTTCCTTCGTTTCTTTTCGTCTTTTTTTATTTTTTTAATCACAATGAAAAAACACTTACAAATAATATACCAACATTGCGGTTTTTATAAATAACCCGTTTGGAAAAAAATATAAACAAACTTTTCGACAAGTCAATTAAAAAAATTTTATCTAAAAATGTAGTGTAACGATATATCTAAAAAATCTCGCAATCATTGTTACTTGAGAAGATGCATTTTCTAACAAAATAATGAAATTTTCAACCCAAAAAAAGACGCGTTTTCAACCAAAAAGTGAATTTTCAACTAAAACATATCATACTTTCTAGCAAAAATTAAATAGCTAAATTTTCAGTCGAAAATTTTAATTTAAAAAAAAAAGGAATTTTGAACAAAATAGTTAAATTTTTAAACAAATAAAGAAATTTTTAACTAAAATTATGCATCTTTTACCAACAAAATGAATGGATTTTCAGTGAAGTAGTAACATTTTCAACCAAACATAAACTTTCAACCAAGAGGATTGAATATCTATCATAAAAGATAAGACAAAAAATGGGATAATTATATTTTCAGTTAAGAAAATTAATTTTCAATAATAAAAATAATTTTCAACAAAAAAAAATCAATTTCAACTAAAGCAATTAATTTTCTACCAAAAAAGATTAATTTTTAATAAAATACATGAACTATCAACCAAATTTTGAATTTCAAGAGGAACTATCAACTTAATAGTTATATTTTCGGCCAAGGAAATGTATTTCCAAACAAAAAGTTGAATTAGTCACAAAGAGGATTAGTATTCTATTACAAGAGACAAAGTTTAAACAAGATACAGAAATTTGTAACCAAACATGGAATAGTACAATTTTTAGTTAAAAAATTAATTAAACTTTTTAAAAAATTCAATAAAATTGTAAAATTTTTGACAATTTTGCATTATTTTGTAGTTTTTCGTCGAAAATTGGTATTTTTATTTAAAAAAAAAATATTTTAATTTAAGATTTATTATTGTAAAATTTTATTATTAAACTTTCAGAGAAAATGATTAATTCTCAACCAAGAAATAGAGAATTTTCAACAAAATAGTTAAATTAACAACCAAAGTGATAAATCTTTGAGAAAAAAACTGAGAAAGATTTTTCAATCAATATAGAAAAAAAATAATCCAAAATGTTGAGTTTTTAAGTCATAAATACGAGTTTTTGAAATAATGTAAATTTTTCAACCCAAAAATATGCATTTTCTACCTAAATAATACAATTCTCGACTAAAAAAGACGAGTTTTCCACAAAATAAGTGAGGTTTCAACTAAAAAAGATCATTTTTCTAGCAAAATTGAAATAGCTACATTTTTAGTAAATAAAATTTATTTCAACAAACAAAAAACGAATTTTCAACCAAATTCGTCAAGTTTTTAACCAAAGAATTGAACTTTTAACTAAAATGATGCCGTTCAAAAAAATTAATTTTTACCCATATAGTTGAATTTTCAACCCAGGAAATGAATTTACTGGCAAAAAAGACAAATTTTCAACAAAATAGATTAATTTTTAACTAGAGAAGATACATTTTCAACATAAAATGGAATAATTTAATTTTCAGGTAGAGAAATAAGTTTTTAAGCAAATAAAATAATTTATCAACGAAATATTTTAATTTTCAACCAAGAAAATGAATTTCCTACCAAAAATATTACATTTCTGTAGAAAAAAATTAGTTAAATTTTCAATTAAAAAAATTAATTTTCAATACAAAAACTAATTTTAAATAGAAAAACTAATTTTTAACCAAAGAAATTGTTTTTTAACCAAAAATATTAATTTTCTATAAGAAATAATTTTTTTCAACAAAATACATTAATTTTTAATCAAATATGTCAATTTTAAATGTAATTTTCAACCTCAAGAACATTTTCATCCAAAAAGATTAATTTTCTACAAAAAAAAAAGACAAATTTTCAACTAAAAAATATAAATTTTCAACCAAAAATAGAATAGTATAATTTCGTGTTGAATAAATATGTTTTTAAGCAAATAAAATAAATTATCAATGAAATAGTTAAATTTTCAACCAAGACAATCAATTTCCTACCAAAAAGATTAAATTTCTATACAAAAAATTTAATTGAAAAAATTAATTTTTAATAGAAAAGATAATTTTCAATCTTTGAAAAATTTTGTATTTTAAAACAAAAATCATTATAATTTGAACAAGATTTAGCATCTTTCAACAATTTTATATTATTTGAGTGTTTTTTGTCGGAAATTCGTATTTTTAATTAAACAAATATAAAGATTTCAAAGAAGATTCACAACAAAAATGTGCAATTTTTGAACAGTTTTCGGCTACATTGACAGTTTTTATAGGAAATTGATTTCTTAAGCAAAAAACATTAGATTTTGAATGTTCATTATTTTAATGGTTTTCTTCGGAAAATGGTATTTTTAATTTAAAAAAATTATATTATAATTTTTCAATTTTTCAATATTTGCGTTGCATTATTTAAATTGAAATAATTATCTTTAAAAACCAGAACTTGCTCAAAAAAAAATAATAGTAGACATTTCCATCTAAAATATGTTAATTTTTTAATCAAAAACAGTTGAATTTAATCAAAAAACAAAAAAATAAATTTTTAACCCAGTAGTTTAATTTTCAACCCAAAAGATGAATTTTCTACCAAAATAGACAAATTTTCAACCAAACAGATGAATTTTCTACTAAGAAAGATTAAATGTCTATCAACAAAGATAAATTTTAGATAAAATATATAATAGTTGAATTTTCAATTTAAAAAATTAATTTTCATTAAAAAAACTAATTTTTAATCGAAGAAATAAAATTTAAAAAAAATAATAATTTCTTAGCAGAAATAGAATATTTTTTACCAAAATACGTAAATTTTTTAACCAAATTTTGAATTTTTAAAGGAATTTTCAACCTAATAGTTAGATTATCAAACAATGAAATGAATTTTCAACCAAAAAGTTGAATTAGTCACCAAGAAGATTAATAATCTATCACAAAAGACAAGGTTTCAACAAAATACAGAAATTTTCAACAAAATAGTTAAATTTAGAACAAAAAAAAAGGTTTTTCAATTAAAATGATGAATCATAAAAAAAGAATAATTTTTAGCAACATACATACATTTTTTAACCAAATTTAAAATTTTCAACCTGGTAGTTAGATTTTCAAACAAATAAATGAATTTTCATCCAAAAAGGTGCATTAGTCACCAAGAAGTTGTAGAAGTATTTTCAAATCATACAAGATTTTCTGTGAAATCTATAATAAATTCTTCAACTTTAATTTCAGAATTTTGGCTCTGAGGATTTGTGAATTAGACAGTGCTGTCCAGTCACCAACAATGAAACTTTTAGAAGGATATACTGGGGCGGATGTAGACATAACATGTAAGTTTTCTATTTTTTATTAAAAATCTATTCAAACAAAAAAAACTGTCCATATTAAACTGAAGAGATAGATGAATTTTTAAACTGAAAAGACGAATATTCAACAAAATTGTTGAATTTATACACAAAAAATGGTTTTCAGTCAAGAAAGAAAAAAAAATTCAACCAAATTATAATTTCAAGGGGAAAATATTATTATAAAAATTTATAACTTTGAAGTCTACTTATTTTTTATTTTTATTTGTTTTTACTATTATACAAATATACTTTTTCTAAGATTCTTGAGAAAATTCAAAAAGATTTTTGAAGATTTCAGATATTTTAAATCAAAATTTGAACAAAAAAGTTGATTTTCAAGAAAATAGTTGAATTTTCAACCAAAAAAGATGAATTCTCAATGAAAAATATTATATTTTATATTTTAATCTAACAAGATTTTAATTTTAAACCAAAGACAGTTGAATTAATCCAAAAAGACGAGTTTTCTATCAAATAGTTTGAATCCTTAACCAATACAGATTAATTTTCAAGCAAAAAAATGATCTTTAAAAAAAAAAGGATGAATTCTGAACAAAAAATGTAGTAGTTGTTACTTCAATTAAATAAGATTTTAATTTTAAATCAAAAACAGTTAAATTCATCCAAAAAAGACGAATTTTCAACAAAACAGTTGAAAACTTTTTAACAAAATCGTTGATTTTTCACCAAACAATGAATTTTTAGGAGTTAAATTTTCAACTAAGAAAGTTTTCAAGCCAAGACAAAAATTCCAAACAAATTATGTAATTTTCAAGTCAAAAAGACGATTTTTCTGCAAAACAAATACATTTTTAAACATTAAATACGAATTTTCTACAAAAAAGTTTATTTTCAATAAAATAGTTTCATTTTCAGGTCAAAAAGACGAATTTTGTACAGAATACTTTCATTTACTACCAAAGAGATGAATTTTGAATCAAAATGAATTTTCAAACAAAAATAAATTTTTTACAAATTAGTTCGAATTTTAACCTTATAGTTAAATTTTCAACAAAAAATGATGTATTTACAATGAGAAATGTAATAAATGACATTTCAACTGAAAATTATTTTAATTTTGATTAAAAAACTGATGAATTTATCGATAAGAGGACAGATTTTCAACAAAATAGTTGGATCTTTAACCACAACAGATTAATTTTCAACTAAACAGTAGCATTTTTAACAGAAAAAGATCAAATTTCTACCAAAGGAGATGAATTTCTAAACCAAAAAAGATGAATTTTCAATAAAATAATTGAATTTTCAACCAAAAAAGATTTTTTTAATCAAGAAAGAAAAAAAATGTTAACCAAATTATAGTTTGAGGGGAAAAGTAATTTTTGATATAAAAAAAAAATTGAATAAATTTTTGATTAATGACGTTAATGAAATTAATGATAAATAAATTTTTAAGAAAGTAGTTAAAAATTCAAAAAAGTAGTTTAATATTTCACATTTTTCCAAAAAAAGATTTAAATTTCAAATCATAAAGAGTTAGATCCATCCAAAAAATACGAATTTTCAAAAAATACTTGAATCCTCAAAAAAAAACAGATTAATTTTCAACAAGTTTAATTTTGAACGAAAAAATACTACATTTTTACCAAGAGACGAATTTTATTTAAAATAGTTTAATCTTTTAACTCGAAACTATGAATTTTAAAAAAAATTTCATTTTAAATCAAGTAGTTGAATTTTCAACAAGATAAAAGAATTTTTCTACCAAAAAGATTAATATTCCACGAAAAAATAAGAATTTTTAATAAAATAGTGACATTAAAAAATTTTTTTTTAACAAAGTAGTTAAACTTTCAAACAAGTAATTTAATATTTGACTTTTTCAAAAAAGATTCTAATTTTAAATCAAAAATATATGACTTGATCTCAAAAAATACGAATTTTCAACAAAATATTTGGATTTTTAACTACAACAGATTAATTTTCAACTAAACAGTAGCATTTTTAACAGAAAAAGATTAAATTTCTACCAAAAAAGATGAATTTCTAAACGAAAAAAGATGAATTTTCAATAAAAGAATTGAATTTTCAACCAAAAAAGATTTTTTAATCAAGAAAGAAAAAAAATGTTAACTAAATTATAATTTGAGGGGAAAAGTAATTTTAAATACAAAAAAATTTGAGTAACTATTTCGTAAGTTTATTGATTTTTAAGTATATAAAACTATAATTTTTCTATTTTTCTTGAGAACATTCAGAACAATTTTTGAAGATTTCAGATATGTCGAAAAAGTAGCGAGAATATTTTCAAGAAAGTTTTTTTTAATTTTAAATGATATTACAAATTTATAGAAATAATTTGAGTCGGTTTAAAAGATATTTAGCTTTTGTAGAAGTTGAGAAGAGATTTAACAAAAATGTATAAATTTTTGGAAATCTTCCAAATCTTTAAAAAAATGTTAATCTCTTTAAAACTTCAAAAATTCCTAAATATCTCCTAAACTGACTCGAATTTTTTCTAAAATTTTGAAAAATCTTCCAATATTAAAAAATTTGCCTTCAAATCTTCCAGATTCTTTTTTTTTTAGAATTTTTGGAAATCTTTTGAAATAAAAAAAAAATTTCATGTATTCTCTTAAAATTGATTTTTCAAAATAAAAAATCACTTGAAATTTTCCCATGAATGTTGAAATTAGTCAAAAAATCTTCAAAATTTTATTTCAAAATTCCGGAAATCTACATTTTGTTCACAATTTTTTGAAGTCTGCTCAAGATTTAAATTACTTCCGAATCTTTTCAAAACTTCTAAATCTATTTTGAAATAATTGAAAGTTATCTCAATTTTTGTTTAAATCCTACAAAATTATAAATTATATAATACTAAACCGAATTATTTACCAATATTGGAAAAAAATTGCAATTAAATTTTTCTCTTTTCTCATTGATTATTAAACAATCATTTACAATTTAAATTTTTTCTTTTAGAAATAAACGTTTAGAATCAAAATTCTTCATCTGGCAATTTTGATTTACAAAAGTCCATAACAATTTTTCAAGAAAAGGATTTTTGTTCACAGGTGACGATTTTGATTCCGATCTCTTGACAAAACCGTGGGATAGCGAAGACACAAGTGAACCTGATCTCACGAAAGAAGAAAATGTGGAAGATTGCGAATTTTCAAAAAAGGAGATATATTCGACTTTTATACCAGCGGACTTGCCACATAATTTGAGTGCTTTAGTTCAAAAAGCAATGGACAATTTAAAGGAAATTAACAAGAACAAATCGTAATAGAATTCATTTTTCTTAGAGAAATTCGTGTGATTGCATTAACTTCATCATTCCGGACACGAGTGAGTTTTTTTCTAGTCATTGATGCCAATTTAATTTTTTTAAGCTCAGAAATATTTTAATGCGATATATATGTTAAAATAAATATATATTCATTGAATCTTGAAATTTATTTCCTATATGCATTTGGTTTCAAAGAATTTATTTAAGGATTTATTTCAGGAGAAATACAATTTTTAATACAAAATAAAATTTTCGGATGGCTTTATTTTTTAAGTTTATCAGATTATTTTTTGTAATGGTTATATAAATATAATTTTTCTAAGATCGTTGAGAAAGTTTAAAAATATTTTTTAAGGTTTCAGATATTTCAAAGGAAAATTTTAACAGAAAAATCCATTTTTAACCAAAGAGATAAATCTTCATAAAAAAAATGAATTTTTAACAAATTAGTTCAACTTTAGTAATATTTGATATTTCAATTAAAAAATGTAATAATTTTTAATCCAGAATAGCTGAATGTATCCAAAAAGACGAATTTTTAACAACATAGTTGAATTCTGTACCAAAACAGGTTAATTTTCATTAAAAAAATAAATTTTCAACCAAAATTATTAATTTTCTCCCGAAAAAGTTAAATTTTCAACAAAATAGCTCAAATATTAACCAAGTAGTTGAATTTAAACCTAAAAAGATTAATTTTCAGCGAAAAATGTAATGCATAATGGATATTTCAACTGAAAAATATTTTTATTTTAAATCTAAAGCAGTTGAACTCGTTTAAAAAAAGAGGAATTTTTAAACAGTGGCATTTTTAACCAAAAAAGATTAAATTTTTATCAAAAGAGACCAATTTTCTACAAAATAGTTTAATTTTTTTATTTAAAAAATTAATTTTCAAGAAGAAAGATAATTTTGAACCAAACAGATGAAATTTTAACTAAATAGATGAATTTTCTAATAGGAAATATAATTTTCCACCAAAAAAGACGAATTTTGAGATGAATTTTCTACTAAAACAATTAATCTTTAACAAAAAAATTATTTTTAAAAATATTTCAACTTATAATCAATCAATTAAATCTTTAGCTAAAAAGTACTCTAATTTCAAACCTTAGATAGTTTAACTCATAAGAAACGATTTTTTTTTAAATAGTTAAATTTTTTAAACAAAAAAAATGAATTTTCAAGAAGAACGCTAATTTTCACCAAGCAGTTGAATTTTCAAATAATTAGATGAATTTTCCAACAAGAATGTGAATTTTCTAACAAAAAGACGAATTTTTAACGAAATAGTTACATTTTCAACCAAAGAAATGAATTTTTTTCTAAAAAAAGCGAATTTTCATCGAATTAGTTACAATCTGAACCAAAGAGATGAATTTTCTACTAAACCAATTAATCTTTAACACCAAAATTTTTTAAATAGTTTAACTTATAACCAGTTAATTAAATCTTCAACTAAAAAATATTTTTACTTCAAATCTTAGACAGTTGAACTCATAAAAAAAAGAATTTTGAACAAAATTGTTTAATTTTTTAATAAAAAAATGTATTTTTAAGAAGAAAGCTATTTTCTACCAAAAAATACGAATTTTCAAGGAACTAGTTACATTTTTAACCAAAGAGATGAATTTTCTACTAAAATAATTAATCTTCAACAAAAAAAATGAATATTTAAGAAGTAGTTCAACTTAGAACCTATTAATTCAATCTTCAACTAAAAAACATTTAATTTTAAACCTAAAACATTTAAACTTATAGAAAAAAAATCGAATTTTCAACAAAATAGTTGAATCCTCAACCAAAAAAGATTAGTTTTCAACAAATTGTATTTTTTAGCAAAAAAAAAGATGAAATTTCTACGAAGAAGATTCACTTTCGACAAAAAAAGATGAAATTTCAACTAAAAGTGATGAATCACCAATCAAAAAAAAAAAAAAAAAAAAAAAAAAATGTCTTACAATGTAGTTCAACTTTCAAATACCAAGTTGAATTTTCAACAAAAAAATTAATTCATAACGAAAAATGTAATAGTTAATATTTCAGTAAAAACAGATTTATTTTCTATTATTTCTAGAATTTTGAAAAATCTTTTAAAATTACAAAAGTTGTCTTGAAAGCTTTCAGAATTTTTTCGATATTTATAGAAATCTTTTGAAATTTTTAAAAATATTTGTAAATGTCCCTTCTAAAATTAGTTTTTAAAATGGAAAATCTTAAAAAAATGTTTTCAGGAAGCTGGAGAAAAGTTTTTTATTTGTTTAAAAACGGTCAAAATTCTTTAAAAAATTCAAATTTTTTTCTCGATATCTTCAAAAATCTACATAATGTTTAAAAAAATTTTAATCTTTTGAAATTTTCTTAAAACATCTTAATATCTTTTATAATAATTCGAATTTTTCTTTAAATTTTAAGAAAATTTTTCGAGACTAAAAAATTATCTGAAAAACTTTTCGATTTTTTTCATTATTATTAGAAATCTTCTGAAATTTGAAATCTTTTTAAGTTTCCTTTCAAAATTGATTTTTCAATATAAAAAGTAATTTTCCCAGAATCTTAAAAAAAATTTGAGATTCTCTTGAAACCATTCAAAATTCTTTAAAAAATTCAAATTTTTGTTCGATATCTTCAAAAACCTACATAATGTTTAATAATTTTTTTAATCTTTTGAAATTTTCTTAAAACATCTAAATATCTTTTATAATAATCCGAATTTTTCTTGAAATTTTGAGACAATTTTTCGAAACCAAAAAATTATCTGAAAAACTTCTTGATTTTTTCATTATTATTAGAAATCTTCTGAAATTTGAAATCTTTTCAAGTTTCCTTTCAAAATTGATTTTTCAATATAAAAAGTAATTTTCCCAAAATCTTAAAAAAAAATTGATATTCTCTTGAAACCATTCAAAATTCTTTAAAAAATTCAAATTTTTTCTCCATATCTTCCAAAATCTACATAATGTTAGAAATTTTTTTTAATATTTTGAAATTTTCTTAAAACATCTAAATATCTTTTATAATAATCCGAATTTTTCTTTAAATTTTGAGAAAATTTTCCGAAACTAAAAAATTATCTGAAAAACTTCTCGATTTTTTTCATTATTATTAGAAATCTTCTGAAATTTGAAATCTTTCCAAGTTTCCTTTCAAAATTGATTTTTCAATATGAAAAGTAATTTTCCCAAAATCTTAAAAAAAATTTGATATTCTCTTGAAACCTTTCAAAACTCTTCTAAATTCGTTGTGCGAAATCTTTAAAAATCTACATTTTGTTTTAAATTATTGGATTCTGTTCAGGATTAAAATTATTATTTTATTTTTTCAAAATCTATATTCTTTTTAGAAATTCCAGAAAATCATTCAAAATTCTTTCGATTTTCTCTTAAAATTAATTTTCCAACATTAAAGATTATTTGAAACCCCAGGAAACTTAAGAAATGTTTTCATCTTCTTGAAATCTTTCGCAATTCTCAAAAAGATTCTTTTTTTCAAAATCTCAAAAAGCTAGATTTTGTTTAAAAATTTTTGAAATCAAGATTTAAATTATTTCGAAATCTTTTCAAAACTTCAAAATATCTTTTGAAAATTTGAATATTAAAAAAATTAATGTTTTATTGAATTTTTATTGAATTAAAGCAGCAGTTCCATAATAAGTAGGTTGACAGTAAAAAGATTTAACTTGAAAGCGCCTTTCCCTTAAATACTTTTCATGCAAAACGTTGTCCAGTTGATCGAGCCAAGTATCAAAATCTAGAATTTTTTTTGTTTTGCAATTTTCTGTTTTTCCTGGAGGTAACGGACCATTTTGTTGATAATATTGTTGAGAGTATGCTCTAAAAAATTTTAATTTTTCATTACTAGCTACAATTTTTTTAAATATTTTGTTTCGTTTCGTGAAAAATTATTTTCCTACCCCCATATCATTTTCTCCCTTCTTATTTTAGCCTCTTTTCCCTTCTTCCATTCTTTAAAAGCTTGCAAATTGGCATTTCGTTTTTCATCAGATTTTCTTTTTAGAGCCATCGTTGTCTCATTTGCTATTTTCGCATTCATACGTTTTAATTTTTGTTTTTTTTGCTGATCTCTCTTCCAATCCAGATATACCTAAATAAATGAGAAATATCCAATATTTGAAAATTGTTCTCTTAAATTATTTTTTATTTTAATAGTTTCATTTTAGTTTATTTATTTACGAAATGAGCTGCTTTTTCCCTTTCCAATTTTCTCGCTTTTTCTAATAATTCTTGTTCGCGTTTTCTTTTTTCTTCCTGTAATATCTGTTTGTAAGCTCTAGTTTTTGCTTGCTTCCAGGCCTCGAAAGTAAAATCTCCTTTACTCTGAATTGTTTCCCTAATACAAAAAGTGCATTTAAACTAGCATCATATTTTTATTCGATTAAATAGGGATAATAATTTTTAATACAAAATAAAAATGTCGAATAATTAATTATTTTTGAAGTTTATTTGCTTATTTGTTTTTAAGGTTATTTAAATATATAATTTTCCTAAAATTCTTGAGGAAATTTAATATTTTAAATCAAAACTTGAACAAAAAAGGTTAATTTTAATGCAGTTGAATTTTTAACCAAAAAATACCAAATTTTTACCAAAGGAGACTAATTTACTACAAAATAGTTTAATCTTTTAACCCGAAACCATGAACTTTTAACAAAAAAGTTCATTTTAATTCAAATAGTTGAATTTTCTACCAAAAAGATTAAGATTCTACTAAAAAAGAAGAATTTTCAATAAAATAGTCACATTTGCAACCAAGGAGATGAATTTTCAACTAAGATGATGAATATTCAATGAACAAAAAATTTAACGAAGTAGTTAAGAATTTAAATAAGTAGTTTGATATTTGACATTTTTCCTAAAAAAATATTAAAATTTGTAATCTAAAATAGTCGAATTCGTCCTAAAAAGACGAATTTTGAATCAAATACGTGACTCATCAAACAAAAGAGATTATTTTGTAACCAGTTGAATTTTAAACAAAAAAGACTATATTTTTAACAAAAGAGACGAATTTTATAGAAAATAGTTTAATCTTTTAACCCGAAACGATTTTTCCAAGAAAGGTTTTAATTTTTAATCAGAAAGAGTTGAATTCATCCGAAAAAAACGAACTTTTAACAAAATACTTGAATCCTCAAACAAAACAAATTAATTTTCAACCAAAAAGATGAGTTTTTAAACAAGAAAATAAATTTTCTATAATGAAGACGTATTTAAAAAAAAATAGTTACATTTTCAAACGAAGTAATTAATTTTTAACTAAAATGATGAATCATCAACCAAAAATTAAATTCTTAACTAAGTAATGTAACTTTTAACCAATTAGTTAAATTTTCAATCAAAAAAGATGAAATCTCAACGAAAAAAATTATTTTATTTCAAATCAAAAAGAATTGAATTTATTCAAAAATACAAATTTTCTGCAAAATAGTTAAATTTTTTAACCCGAAACTATGAATTTTCAACAAAAGAAGTTCATTTTAAATTGCATAGTTGAATTTTGAACAAGATAGATGAATTTTCTACCAAAAAGATCAATATTTCACCAAAAACTAAAAAATTTCAATAAAATAGTTACATTTGAAACCAAAGGGATGAATTTTCAACTAAGATGATGAATCTTTATTCCAAAAAATAAGTTTTTAACAAAGTAGTTAAACTTTCATACAAGTAATTTAATATTTGACTTTTTTCCAAAAAAGATTTCAATTTTAAATCAAAATGAGTCGAATTCATCCAAAATGACGAATTTTCAACAAAATACTAGAATCTTCAAACAAAACAGATTAATTTTCAACCAAAAAGATGAAATTTCAAACAAGAAGATAAATTTTCTGCACAAGAAAAAAATAATTTTTGACAAAATAGTTACAATTTCAAACGAGGTAATTTAATTTTTAACTAAAATGAATCATCATCCAAAAATGAGAATTTTTAATAAAATAGTTACATTTGCAACTAGAGAGATGAATTTTCAACTAAGATAATGAATCTTCAGTAAAAAAAAATAAATTTATAACAAAGTAGTTAAAATTCAAACAAGTAGTTTAATATTTTACATTTTTCCAAGAAAAATTTTAATTTTGAATCAAGAAGAGTTGAATTCATCCAAAAAAGATGAACTTTTAACAAAATACTTCAATCCTCAAACAAAACAGATTAATTTTCAACTAAAAAGATTAATTTTCAAGCTAGAAGATAAATGATGAATCTTCAATCAAAAAATAAATTTGTAACAAAATAGTTCAGAATTCTAACAAGTAGTTTAATATTTTACACTTTTCAAAGAAAGATTTTAATTTTACACTAAAATAGTTGAATTAATCCAAAAAGACGAATTTTTAGCAAAATACTTAAATCCTCAAATAAAGCAGATTACTTTTCAACCAAAAAGATGAATTTTTAAACAAGAAGATACATGTTTTGCACAAGAAAAAACTAATTTTCAACAAAATTGTTACAATTTAAAATGAAGTAATTAATTTTTAAATAAAATGATGAATGATCAGCCAAAAATTTAATTCTTCAACAAGTAATTTAAATTTTAATTAATTATTTAAATTTTTAAATAAAAAGGATGAAATCTCAACGAAAAAATATTTTTATTCTAAATCAAAAAGTATTGAATTTATTCAAAAAGACCAATTTTCTACAAAATTGTTTAATTTTTTAACTCGAGACTATGAATTTTCATCAATATAGATGAATTTTCTACCAAAATGATTAATATTCCACCAGAAACTAAGAATTTTTAATAAGTATGTTACATTTGAAACCAAAGGGATGAATTTTCAACTAAGATTATGAATCTTCATTCAAAAAAATAATTTTTTAACAAAGTAGTTCAACTTTTATACAAGTAGTTTAATATTTGACTTTTTTCCAAAAACGACTTTAGTTTTAAATCAAAAAGAGCTGAATTCATCCAAAATGACGAGTTTTTAACAAAATACTTGAATCTTTAAATAAAACATATTAATTTTCAAACAAAAAGATGAATTTTCAAACAAGAAGATGAATTTTCAAACAAGAAAAAATAAAATTTTAGCAAAATAGTTACAATTTCAAATAAAGTAATTAATTTTTGACTAAAATTATGAATCATCAACCAAAAATTGAGTTTTTACCTACGTAATTCCACTTTTAAACATTTAGTTAAATTTTCAACCAAAAAAGATTAAATCTCAACGAAAAAATATTTTTATTTCAAATAAAAAAGAGTTGAATTGATTCAAAAAGACGAATTATAAATTAATTTACCACCAAAAAGATTAATTTCAATTTTCTATTAAAAAATATGAGCTTTTAATGAAATAGTTACATTTTCAACCAAAGAGATGAATTTTTGACTAAAAAGATGAGTCTTCAATAAAAAAATAAAATTTCAACAAATTAGTTCAACTTTAAACAAATAATTGAATTTTTCAACGAAAAAAAACATAAATTTGCAACGAAAAAGGTTATAGCTGAAATCTCAACGAAAAAGTATTTTTATTTTAAATCAAAAAAAGTTGAATCGATTCAAAAAGACGAATTTTCTACAAAATAGTTAAATTTTTCAACCAAAAACTATGAATTTTCAACAAAAAAGTTCATTTTAAATCAAATAGTTGAATTTTCAAAAAGATATATGAATTTTCTACCAAAAAGGTTAATATTCCACCAAAAACTAAGAATTTTTAATAAAATAGTTACATTTGAAACCAAAGGGATGATTTTTCAACTAAGATAATGAATCTTCATTCAAGAAAATAAATTTTCAATAAAGTAGTTAAACTTTCATATTAGTACTTTAATATTTGACTTTTTTCCAACAAATATTTTAATTTTGAACCAAAAAGAGTTGAATTCAACCAAAAAAGACGATTTTTTAACAAAATAGTTGAATCTTCAAACAAAACAGATTAATTTTCAACCAAAAAGATGAAATTTCATCCTAGTAGACTAATTTTATATAAAAAAGAAACTAATTTTCAACAAAATAGTTACATTTTTAACTAAGGTGATGAATTTTTAACTTAAATAATGAATCTTCAACCAACAATTGAATTTTTAACAAAAAAGTTTAACTATTAAAACAGTAGTCGAATTTTCAACCAAAAAAAGATTAATTCTCAACAAAAATTGTAATAGTTTATACATAAAGTAATTAATGTTTGTATCTTAAATCAAAAAGATTTAGATTTTCCAAAAAGATGAATTTTTAGCAAAATAGTTGAATCCTCAACCAGTTGAATTTTTAACGAAATAAGACCAAATCTTTACCAAAAGAGACACATTTTCTATAAAATTGTTTAATTTTTTAACCCGAAAATATATTTCAAAAAAAATTTTCATTTTAAACCAATTAGTTGAATTTCAAGATGATAGATGAATTTTTATACAGTAATTTTCAACAAAAAATGTAATATTTGATATTTCCACTAAAAATGATTTTAGTTTTAAATCAAAAAGAAGTGAATTCACACAAAAAGGACGAATTTTCAACATAATATTTGAATCCTCAAACAAAATAGATTAATTTTCAACCAATAAAGATGAAATTTTAATCAAGAAGATTAATTTCCTGCTAAAAATACGGATCTTCAACCAAAAATTAAATTTTCAACAAAGTAGTTTAACTTTCAACCAAGTTGATGTATAAATTATAAAATATTTTTGTTTTGAATTAAATACTGTTGAATTTATTCAAAAAGACGAATTTTCGACAAACCAGTTTAATTTTTTAACTCAGAAATATAATATTTCAACATAAAATTTCATTTTAAATCAAGCCGTTTAATTTTCAACAAAATGGATGAATTTTTTTACCAAAAAATACGGACTTTCAATGCAACAGTTAAATTTCCAACCAAAGAGATTAATTTTTAACCAAAAAAGACGACTTTTTAACCAAGAAGATTAATTTTCTGCAAAAAAAACTAATTTTCAACAAAATAGTTACATTTTCAACTAAAGTGATGAATTGGTAACTTAAATAATGAATCTTCAACCAACAATTGAATGTTTAACAACAAATTTTAATTCTTAAATCATTAGTTGAATTTTCAACCAAAAAATATGAATTTTGAACGAAAAATGTAATATAGTTAATATATCAACTAAGAAATATCTTTATTTTTTAATTAAAAAAGAGTTGGATGTATCCAAAAAGACGAATTTTTAACAAAATATTTTAATCCTCAACAACAATAAATTATTATTCAACGAAACAGTTGCATATGGAACCAAAACAGAGGCAATTTCTACGAAAAGAGATGAATTTTCAAAATCTTTCCAAATCAAAAAATTGCTTTAAAGCTTGCATATTTTTTTCAATATTTTTCAATTTTTTAAATTAGCTTTAAAACTTAATTTTTCAAAATAAATAATCATAAAAAAGGTTCTTTGAAGTCTTAAAAGAGTTTCTTATTTTCTTAAAACCTTTTAAAAATCTTAAAAAGCTTCGAAATCATCAAAAAGTTACATTTTATTTTAAATTTTTTGCAATCTTTTAAAATTTTAAATTATTTTTGAATCTTGAAAACTTCTAAACCTTCTAAATATCTTTTAAAATTATTTGAATTTTCATAAAAAATTTTTAAAAATTCTGCAAAGTAAAAGAGGTTGCCTTAAAATTTCCCAAATTCGTTTTCGCTATTTTAGAAATCGTTTGTAATGTCTCAAAATCTCTTTAATTATTCTCTTTAAATTAATTTTTTTAAATAAAACTTATTTAATTTTTCCAGGAATTTTAAGAACATTTTTTATTTTCTTGAAACCTTTCAAAATCTTTAAAAAGTTTCAAAATTTTATTTTGAAATCTATGAAAATCTACGTTTTGTTTTAAAATCTTGGAAATATTTGTGAAACTTCTAAATATCTTTTGAAAAAATTAGATTTTAAATCTTTTTAAATTTTCTTAGAAAACTAATTTTTCAATATGAAAAAATTTGAAAATTTTCCAGGAATCCGTCGAAAATTTTCAAAGGGCTTCAGTGGTTCTAAATGTCTCTTAAATTTACTAGAATTTTTTCCATCATTTTTTAATCTTGCGAAATAGCAAAATTTTTTTTTTAAATCTTCTATATTCTTTTTCGAAATTTTAGAGAATCATTCTAAATTTATTGAAATCTTTTTCAATTTTCTCTTAAAATTCTTTTTCAAAATAATCATTCATTTGAAATTTGATCTCTTCTCAAGATTTGAATCTCATTCAAAACTTCTAAACCTTCGAAATACCTTTTGAAAAGATTCAAAGTTTTTCTAAAAAAATGTTACAATCCTGCAAAATAAAAAAAATTGTTTCAAAATCTTCCAGATTCTTCTTTTAAAACTTATTTAAAAATTTTAAAAACTTAAATTAAATCTTTAAAAATAAAACTTAAATTGTTTAAAATTTTTTTTGATAAATCGTATTGTCGGTTTAGTTTTTGTCCATAATTTTATTTTTCTTATATATTTAAAAATGTGAAAAAATTTGCAAATTATAGTGTGATAAAAAAATGTTTCTAAAAAGTTATTTCTCAATATTAAACAATTATTCATAATTAAGTTTTTCTCCTTTATCAATAATGTTTAGAAACATTCAGAAATAAGTTTTAGCATGAAATAAAATTACTTATTTGGAATTTTTTTTATATATCAAAAGAATTTAAGGAAAATTTGTTAATGTTTACTGCAATATAAGCCCTCCTTTTTTGTCGTTTGTTTCCTGATTCTTCGTTAATTTTGACCTACGATTTTTTTTAGCTGATGGTTTCAAGTCTTTAGATTCATGAATCCCTCCAGATTTAGGACAGTTTTCTATATTTTTGGTTTCATTTCCTTTTTCCTCAGGCTCCTATTTAAATAACCAATAAAAAAATTATATTGATTTTTACTTTTATGATATTTTTTTACAGTACCTTTAAAACTGTTGGCTTTTTATTTAAATTCGTGGAAGATGTAATCTTCAAATTTTTCTCAGGTTCTTCATTGATCGAAATTTCTTTATTATTATTATTAATTTTAGAAACTGTCGTTTCTAAATTTATTTCCTGAAATTTTTCTTTATTATTCAAGATCTCAAATATTCGTTCTGAATCACTTTCTGTTTTCACTTTTGTGCATTTAGGATCTAAAAAATTAAGATTCTACAATAAATATTACAACAATATTTTATAAAATATAATTTATCTATCCTCAGAGTGTCTACCATGCCTGGAAAAACTAGAAATCCTGGAATTGCCCGGGAATTTTTTGGAATTCAGAGAATTTTTTCGAGATTGAGCTCAATTTTTTTCTAAATTGCAATAATAAATTGAATAACAATGATTCTTCATTTGTAAAATTAGATTTATGTTGCCATATCTAACTATTTTGTTGAAAATTGTTTGTTTTAAATTAATTTTTTAACTGAAAATTTAAATTTTTGGTTGAATTCGACTTTTTTTTATTATAGATTAAAATTTGTGTTGATTGGAATATCAACTACTACTCTTTCGTTTAGAATTCATATTCTTTCAAATTAAAATTTTATTACTTGGTTAAAAGTTAAACTCGTTTGTTAAAATTTCTTTTTTTTTTAAATTCATCATCTTATTTAAATATTCATCTCTTTGTTTGAAAAATGAGCTATTTTTTTGAAAATTAGTTTTTTCATTGGCTGAAAGATCATTTATTTTTACTGAAAATTGAATTATTCCAGTTGATATATTAATTATCTTATTGAAATTTTTTGTTTGTTAAATTTTTTAACTAGAAATTTAATTATTCGATTTTTGATTGAATAATTACTTTGTTTAGTTAAAAATTCGTATTTTTTAATAGAAATTAATCTTCTTGGGTGTAAATTCATCTTTTTGGTTGAAAATGAAACTATTATTTTTGTTGCAAATTTTTTTTTAAATTTAAATTGTAACTATTCCAATTGACCATTCCATCATTTTAGTTGAAAATTTATCTCTTTGGTCGAAAAAAAAAAATTTCAACTGGAAATTCAACTATTCAGGTTTGGTTAACTATTGATCTTATAATTTGCGTTAAAATTTATCTTTCTGGTTTAAAATACAACTACTAGAGTTGAAGATTTATCAGTTTGGTTGAAAATTAATTTTTTCAGCTAAAAATTTAACTATTCTATTTTTTCTTGAAAAATTTTTAAAAAATCAAAATTCAAATATTTGGTAAAAAATTTGTTCCTTTATTAGTTGAAAATTCATTTATTTCAGTTAAATATTCATCGTTTTAGTTGAAAATTAATTTCTTTGGTTGAACTTTAATTTTTGTAACTGAAAATTTAATTATTCAATTTTTGGTTGACAATTTATAATTTTTAGTTGAAAATTCATGTATTTTGTTCAAGATTCGTCTTTTTGGGTAAAAATTAATCTTGTTTTTTTGAAAATTCATCTTTTCGGTTGAAAATTTAACTATTTCAGTTAAATATTCATCATTTAATTTTAGAATTCATCAGTTTGGTTGAAAATCATATTTTTTAACTGAAAATTTAACGATTCAATTTTTAGTTGACAATTTATCTTTTTTAGTAGAAAATTAATGTATTTTGTTGAAAATTCGTAGTTTTTGTAGAAATTAATTTCAAAATTTAATTATTCCATTTGAAGATTTATCATTTTAGTTGAAAATTCATCAGTTTTGTTCAAAATTAATTTTTTTATGGAAAATTTAACTATTCCAATTCGGGATGAAAATTAATCTTTTTCAGGACAAAATTCAACTATTTAGTTGAAAATTTGTGTTTTTTATAGTTGAAAATACAATTGTTTCGTTGAAAATTCATCTATTTTGTTGAAAATTCTTCTTTTTTAGTAGAAAATTAATCTTTTCTGAAAATTCATCTTTTTGGTAAAAAATGCAACTATTGCAGTTAATGGTTTAACATTTCATTTGAAAAATCCTCAGTTTGGTTGAAAATTAATTTTTTAAACTGAAAATTCAACTATTCCATGTTTGATTGAAATTTCTCTGTTTTAATTCAATATTCAACTATTTTTTTGAAAATTCGTCTCTTCTGTAGTTGAAAATTCATGTTGTATTTCATTGAAAAATCGTCTTCTTCAATAGATAATTAATTTCCTTCGTCGAACATTATTTTTTTAAACTGAAAATGGAACTATTAAATTTTTTGTTATAAATATATTATATATTATATTTTATTATATTTATTATTTTATTATATTATTATTATTGTATTATATATTATTATTATATTATTATTTATTATATTTTTTAGTTTTAAATTAATGTATTTTGTTGAAAATTCCTCCTTTTCAGTAGAAAATGAATCTTTTTGTTTAAAAATTCATCAGTTTGGTTGAAAATTAATTTTTTTAACTAAAAATTTAAGTATTCCATTTTTTGTTAAAAATTGACCTTTTTAGGTCACAATTCAACTATTTGGTTAAAAACTGATCTTTTTTTTTTAGTTTAAAATTTATTTATTTTGTTGAAAATTCATGTGTTTTGTTGAATAATTGTCTCTTTTAGTGGTAAATTAATCTTGTGGTTTGAAAATCAATCTTCTTGTTTGAAAATTGATCTTTTTTTTAAAGTTCAATTATTCCAGTTAAATATTCATCATTTTATTGAAAATTAATTTCTTCGGGTTATAAATGATTTTTTTACTAAAAATTCAACTATTCAATTTTTGGTTGACAATTTTTTTTTTCAGTGGAAAATTTGTCTTTTTAATTAAAAATTAATTTTGTATGAAAATTCATCAGTTTGGCTGAAAATTAATTTTATAACGTGAAAATTGAACTATTTCATTTTTAGTTGGAAATTAATCTTTTTTTGTTGAAAATTGAACTATTCTGTTGAAAATTTGTCTTCTTTACAGTTAAAAATTCATGTATTGTGTTGAAAAATCGTTTTTTTTTTTTTTGTAGAAAATTAATCTTCTTGTTTGAAAATTCATCTTTTTGGTTCAAAATTCAACTATTCCAGTTGAAGGTTTATCATTTTTGTTAAAAATTCCTCAGTTTGGTTGAAAATTAATTTTTTTTGCTGCAAATTTGACTATTCCAATTTTTATTGAAAGTTAATCTTTTTTAGTTCAAAATGCAAGTACTTAGTTGAAAATTTGTGTTTTTTATAGTTGAAAACACAACTATTTCGTTCAAAATTCATGTATTTTTTGAAAATTCGTCTTTTTTAGTAGAAAATTAATCTTCTTTTTTGAAGATTCATCTTTTTGGTAAAAAAAAATCAACCATTGCAGTTAATACTTTATCACTTCAGTTGAAAAATCCTCAGTCTGGTTGCAAATTAATTTTTGTAACTGAAAATTCAACTATTCCATATTTGGTTCCATATAAAAGTCAATTATTCCAATTGAAAATTTATCATTTTAGTTGCAAAATCATCCATTTCTTTGACAATGAAACTATTTTTTTGAAAATTAGTTTTTTTATTGTTGAATTTTTCAAATGAAAATTTAACTTTTCCAATTGAATATTCCATCATTTTAGTTGAAAATTCACCTCTTTGGTTGAATATTAATTTTTTTATTTGCAAATTTAACTATTTAATATTTGGATGACAATTTATCTTTTTTAGTTGAAAATT
>CAKNXH010056998.1:12765-30361 GCA_932178445.1 Andricus quercusramuli
ATATATATATATATATATATATATATATATATATATGTATATGTAATGTGAAAACTACTTGATTGTTTCAATGAAACTAATTGTTTAATGCTTTGTGAATTGCGAACTAATTAATTAATTATTAACTGATTCTATTAAACTTAAATTTTCTGGAATTAGTCTAAAAGGTTGTTGATAATTCAAATTGTCAGAAATGAGAGTTCGAATTTGAAAAAGAATATATAAAGTAAAAATTATTTGAATGTTTCAATGAAAATTATAGATTAATGCTTTAATGAGTATTTGAATTCGATTTTCAAAATTATATCTGAATACTATGTTTAATTTTTTTTGAAAATTAGTATAAAAATTGATTAATAATTCCAATTTTCTGAAATGAAATTTCATTTTTTTTAAATATAACGTAACAATGATTCGAACGTTTCAATGAAAATAATAGTTTCATACCTTTTATGTTGTGAACAGCTTAATTAATTATTGGTTGAATAATTTAGTTAAGAACTTTCAATTAAATAAGGATTCAATTTCATTTTTTTTCAATTAAGTAACATAAATTGATTATTTACTTGAAGGTTATGTAATTGGATATTGGTAATAATTTTTATAATAAAAGTTTACTTTTTCTTTAAAATACCTCTATTGCAATTATATAATTCTTTCAAACGCTTGGGACGTTGTGAAATGACTCTATCTGAATTCTGTTTTCAAGATTATATGTACACATATTTTATTTTTCTTATTAATTAGTTTAAAAGGTTAGTAACATATTGAATGTATAGGAATGAAATTTCAAATTCAAATGAGAATACATTCTAAAAAATATTTGAATGGTTAAATGAAAATAATTGTGTAATGCTTTTTAGGTTATGAACTGATTCATTAATTATTAACTGATTCCATTTAAACTCACATTTTCTCGAATCAGTTTGAAAGGTTATTGATAATATAAATTGACAGAAATGAGAGTTCAAAGAAAAAAAATATAAGGCACAAATTATTCGAATGTTTCAATGAAAATTATAGATTAATGCTTAAATAAGTATCTGAATTTAATTTTCAAAATTGTGTCTAAATACTATGTTTGAATTTTCTTGAAATTTAATATAAAAAGTTATTAATAATTCCAGGTTTTAGAAATGAAATTTCATGTTTAAAAAATATAAAGTAAAAATTATTTGAATATTTCAATGAAAATAATGGTTTCATTCTTTTGATGTTGTAAACAGTTAAATTAGTTAATGGTTGATTAATTTAGTTAAAAACTTTAAATTAAATAAAGATTGAATTTAAATTTGTTTTCAATCGAGTAACATACATTGATTATTTTATTATTATTTATTGATTATTTATTATATTTGGTGAAGGGAAAAAGGGAGTTTGAAAGGAAAAAGGGCGGTGAGTAGAGTGTATAAGGGCTGAGGAATAAGTGAGAATGAAGGGGTTGGTAGAAAGGTGCTGAGTGATAATATAATTGTCAAAAGTGAAAGAGAAGGATTTTGAGGTAAGGAACGGTTGTAAAAAGTGGTGAGTTTTCACGCTGGGTGAGTGACAGGTGAGAGTGAGGGCTGGATGAATGAGAAAAGGCAGTTGTTTAAGAGTGGTGAGCTATTGTGTGGGAGATTTTGAGTGATTCATTAGAGTGGTGTCTTCAGATCTAGATTGAACAATTTGTATGGAGAATTGAAAGCGAGGGAAAAGAAAACGTGTCGTAGAAAGGAGTGCGTGGCAGAATGCCGGTCACATGAAGTCCATAGAGAGAGCAGCATGAGAACGAGGCGATTGCGAATATCGAAGGTAGCGTCGGCGATAATGAAAGTAGTGATGAGGGAGAGGTATTAGAGTGGCTCGGTAAGGGGGGGGGGGGGGCAGAGACAGTAGCAAGCAAACGAGGCAGACCGATGAACCTGCAAAGGCTGCAAAGAGCGCACAGTCTAAACAGTACGAACGCGAAGGGCTTTTTCGATAAACGGCGACAACCAGCGACCATGAGTAGTGAAGGGGAGAAGTCGGAGTATAATAAAAGGATTAGAGACGAGTTAGACGAGGAATGGAAAAATGATAAAGTGCTCAAGAAGATCAGACAGAAAACACCACCTAAAAGGAGGTCAGGGGGGAGTAGTCTAGAAGGACTCGAGAAACTCATCAGAGGCCTCCGAGAGGAAACCTGCAAAGGTTTTGATAGAGCGAGGACGCATAGGGAAGAAGTCAGGGAGGGAGTAAACAGAATGAGAAAGAAATGGGAGGAGTGGGATGCCCTGTGGAAGGCCGAGAAAGAGGAGAACTGAAATGAGTTTGCTTGAGGAGAGGGTCAGAAAACTAGAATGCGGGAGTGAAAAGAAGGAAGAGAGGGAGTAGGAGACGTAGTCAAGGGGGATGATTAGAAACTACAGGAAGAAAATGACAGAGTGCGCACACGGCTGAGTCAAATAGAAGTAAGACTAGAAATAGAAGAGAAAGACAAAAGAAAGCGGAACATAGTAATTAAAGGAATAAAAGTAGAAAGCGACTCGGGAAAGGAAAAAGTGGAGAAGCTGATGAATGATATTGGGGCTCAGGTGAGCGTGGAGGCGGTGAATGTACTGGGGAGAAAGACAGAAGGGGAAATAGGTGTGCTCATACTAAAAGTGGGAAGTGAGGAGGAGAAGAGAGAAATTATGTGAAGGAAAAGGATACTAAAGGGTAGCAATTGGAGAATTGATGAGGACCTGACATGGAGAGAGAGAGAAAGAGGAAGAGGATGATCGAATGGAGAGCATGGATAGAGAGGAGGAACGGGGGTAATGTTTGGATAGGGAAAGACAGGTTTTGGGTGAATGGGATGAAGTGGATCTGGGACGAATAGAGAGAATACCTGAGAGCAGAGGAATCAATACTTGGGAGGAGGGAAAACGAAGGTAATGAGAGTAGGAGAGACGGGGCGGGGTTTCCACCAGAGCAGACAAACTGAGAACGGGAAGGAGGAGGGGGAAGGACAAAAAGAGAGAAGTGAGTTTAGCTTTCTGGAATGTGTCAGGGCTAAAAAACAAGAACGAGGGATTCTGGGAGGCTATTGGAAAATGGGACGTGGTAATGCTGAGTGAAACGTGGGTGGATGAAAAGGACTAGAAGGGCGTGAAACGTGAGTTGCCGAAGGGGTATGTGTGGACAATGCAAGAAGCGAGGAAAGAACATGAGAGGGGAAGAGCGATGGGAGGCATGGTCTTAGGGGTTAAAAAGGAGCTGATGGGAAATGAAAGAGGGGAAGAGCGGGAAGAAAAGCGCGAGGGCGTGATGGTGAGAAGAATAAAGGTAGGAAAAGAGAGGGTGACGATCGTTTGTGTGTATAGAAGGAGAGGAGAAGAGTAAGGATGGAGAGCATTAAGAGAATTGATGGAGAAAAGGAATAAAGAGTTGGTCTCTATAGGAGGAGACTTAAACGCATGGACAGGAGAGTTAGGGGGGAGATATGGGATGAAGAAAGCGAAACTCTCCGAAGAAATTCCAAGCACAGGGAGATAGATCGGGAGGGTAAAACTCGTTTGAACCTGTTAGGAGAGGAGGGGTGGTTTATCTGTAATGGAAACATAAGGAGAGATGTAACAGGGGAAGTGACTTTTATAGGTAAAGGGGAGACAGTGATAGATTATATCCTACCACAAGAAAGAATAAGGAAGAGAATGGATAAAATGGAAGTATGTAATAAAATAGGCTCAGAACACTTTCCGCTAATAGCGACATTGAAATGTTCAGGATGGACGCGGCATAGCGAAAAGAGGGAAAAAACTCGCGAAAGGAAAGTAAAAATGGGTAGATGGGGGGATGATAAATTGAGAGAATTCAAAGAAATAATGGAGAGCGAGGACATTAGAGGAATGGAAGGGGAAGACGTAAACGCGCGCCTTGAAAAGCTAGAAGAACTAACAGAGAGGATAAAAGAAGAGGTAAGGCCAAGAGAAGAGAAGGAGCGAATGACGAAGGGATGGTGGGACGCAAAATGCAAGGAGAGTAAAGATAAAATGAAGGAAAATGTAAAGAACTGGAGAAAAGGGGAGATAGGGAACCAGGAATTTAATAAAAGAAAGAGAGAGCATAAAAGGTTGTTAAGTGATAAAAGGCAGTTAGAGAAGAGTAGGTATATGGAAGAGGTAGAAAAAACAATCAAGGCAGGGAGGGAATGGGAGGGAATGGGAGGTGATCGAAAGGGAACGAGGAGGAAGGAAGGGCATCAATGAAGCTATCGAAATGGATGAGTGGACCGCGTACTTTAAGCGACTGTTGTGAGAAGTGGAAAATA
The DNA here is from genome assembly GCA_932178445.1 of Andricus quercusramuli. Taxonomy (NCBI): domain Eukaryota; kingdom Metazoa; phylum Arthropoda; class Insecta; order Hymenoptera; family Cynipidae; genus Andricus; species Andricus quercusramuli. The sequence continues at coordinate 17,039 of CAKNXH010056998.1, forward strand.
AGGTGTTAGGTGAAAAGGGGAAGCTAATAGAAGGGGAAGATGATAGCAATAACGGGATAAGTAGGAAGGAAGTGAATAGAGCGATAGGGACGCTTGAAAGGAACAAGGCAACAGGTGAGGACGATATTCAGAACGAGGCTTTGAGGTTTGGTGGAGAAGGGGTGAGAAAGGAAATATGGGAGCTATGCAAAAAGGTGTGGAGAGGAGAGGGATGGCCTAAGGAATGGAGGACAGGGTTGGTGGTACCGATAATCCACAACTGAGAGGGCTAGAAGGTGGAGAAGTATAGGGGAATCACACTTATGTCGGTGAGTTACGAAATATATACGGAGATTCCCAGAAAGAGATTAGAAAGGGAGGTGGAAGACAAGGGGATTATTCCACAAAATCAGACGGGCTTCAGGAAAGGTATGGGAACAGTAGACAACATATACGTACTGAATTATCTAGTGAATAGGAACTTGGAGAGGAAGAAAGGGAAGTTAGTGGCCTGATTCGTAGACTTCGAAGCGGCTTTTGACTCGGTAAACAGGAAGGTGTTATGGCAGGTTATGAAAGAGAGGAGGGTGGATGAAGACTTGGTCGAGAGGATAAAGGAGATATTCGAAGAGACTAAGATAAGGGTGAGGATTGGGAAACCAAAAGGGGAGACTTTCTGGAGTGGAAGGGGGCTCAAGCAAGGATGCCCACTGCGCCCACTACTATTCAGTCTCTTGTTGGCAGATCTAGAGGAGAAACTGGAGAAGAAAGGAAAAGGGTGAACGGTAGTGGGAAATAGCTAGGTATATTCCTTAGTATATGCAGACGATATAGTATTATTAGCGGATGACGAGAGAGGGATGAGTCTCATAATGAGCGCATTTGAGGAGTATGTGAGAATTGAAGACTTAACGGTAAATGCAAATAAGACAAAAGTGATGATTTTTAGGAAGAGAAGGATAAAGGAAGAATATGAATGGAAGATGTACGGGGAGAAAGTGGAACAGGTTGAGCAATTTAGTTACCTGGGCTTCTGGTTTGAGTCGAAAGGAGAGGTTGAGCTACAGGTAAGGAGAAGGATAGAATGTGCGACTAAAGTAATGGGGCAGGTGTGGGGTATAGGGAAGAGAGGGTTTTGAAGATGACTGGAAGATGAGGCTGTGGATGTTTGATGCGTTGTTGTGGTCAGTCTTAAGTTACGGAGTGGAGATCTGGGGATGGAAGGAGCACAAGAGGGTTGAAAGTATGCAAGAGAGATTCTTGAGATGGGTAATGGGAGTGAGCTGGAGCTGTCCAAGATATGTGTTGAGGGAGGAATTAAGTAGACGTAAAATGGTTATTAGACAGATGAAGAGAGCATGGAACTTTGAGCAGAAACTAAAGAGGGGGGAGGGAAGCAGGATAGCACAAGCTTGTCTACGGGAAGTAGTAAACAAAGAGACTAGGGATAACACAGCAGGATCAAGGTGGGAGAAAGAGAAACAACAGAGGAGGAGAGAGTGCGATATGAGAGCAGATGTCAGAGTATGGCAAGAGTTAGAGAATGAACTGATAATAAGGGAAGGGGAGAAAAGATGTAAAAAAATCGTAGAATCTAAGTATAATAGGTTGTATAAGGTAGTGAAGGCTGGAGGAGAACCAGAATATTTGAGAAAGATTAAGAAGGAGAGTAAATGGAACCACGTTATACAATTTAGGATGGGAGAAGGAATGAGAGAGTATAGGTACTGGATGGATGAGGAGGAAAGAAGATGTAGAGTCTGTGACTACAAGACAGAATCATGGGGGCATGTTTTAGAGATATGTACGAGGGATGAAACATTTGGTGAGAGTTTGGATGATAGGATAAAGTGAATCTTGAATGGAAGTGGACAAGGGGCAAGCTGGATGATGAGACTGGAAGAAATGAGAGAAAGTAAGGGGCAGATAGTGGGGTAAGGCCAAGCGTTCACTCCTATAAAAGGACATTAGAGTAAAATTAAAGTAAATAAAACGTTAAAAAACAGGTGAAGGAAAATGGTAAGAGGAAACGGAAGCCCAGGAAACTCAATAGTCAGCAAATCTCGAGAGTAATTTTGTTAAGACAAAGCGATAGCATATAATTAAATATAAGTAGAATACTAGTCTATAGATAATAAGTATTATTAAGGTGGTGCAAGTGGTTTTGTAGCGTACTGTAAAGGGAGCGGAGGCTCTCAAACCCGTAAAAGGGAGAGAATACATACATACATATAAAGTAAAAATTATTGGAATGTGTCAATGAAAATCAGAGATTAATGCTTAAATGAGTAACTGAATTTAATTTTAAAAATTATATATAAGTACTAAGTTCAAATTTGTTTAAAAATTGGTGTTAAAAGTTATTGATAATTCCAATTTTCAGATATGAAATTTCATGTTTAAAAAATATAAAGTAAAAATTATTTGAATGTTTCAATTGAAATAATAATTTGATGCTTTTCATGTTGTAAACATTCACACGAAGGTTATGTAACTTAATATTGGTTATTATTGTTATAATAAAAGTTCGCTTTTTCTTTGAAATACTTTTATTGCAATTATATTATCTTTTCAAATACTTGTGACGTTGTGAAATGACTCTACCTAATTTCAGTTTTCAAGATTATATGTACATATATTTTATTTTTTAATTAGTTTAAAAGGTAAGTAATGAATTAATTGTATAGAAATGTTATTTAGAATATAAAGGAGAATATAATGTAAGAATTATTTGAATGTTTTAATGAAAATAATCGTGGAATGCTTTTTATGTTATGAACTGATTAATTAATTATTAACTGATTGTATGAAAACTTACATTTCTGAAATTAGTTTAAAAGGTTATTGATAATTTCAATTGTCGGAAATGAGAGTTCAAATTTAAAAAAAAAATACAGTAAAAATTATTTGAATGTTTCAATGAAAATTATAGATTAATGCTTAAATGAGTATCTGAATTTAATTTTCAAGATTATATCTAAATACTATGGTAAATTTTTTTGAAAATTTGTATAAAAAGTTATTGATAATTCCAATTTTTAGAAATAAAATTTCATGTTAAAGAATATAAAGTAAAAATTATTTGAATATTTCAACGAATATAATGGTTTAATTCTCTTTATGTTGTAAACAGATTAATTAATGAATGGTTGATTAATTTAGTTAAAAACTTTAAAGTAAATAAAGATTAAATTGAGAGTTTTCAATTGAGTAATAGAAGTTTACTTTTTCTCTAAAATACCTGTATTGCAATTAAATAATCTTTTCAAATGCTTGTGACGTCGTGAAGTGACTCTATTTAAATTCAATTTTCAGCATTATGTGTACATGTATTTTAGTCTTTTTTCCAATTAGTTTGAAAGGGTAGTAATGAATTGAATGGATAAAAATGAAATTTCAAATTTAAAGGAGAATATAATGTGAAAATTATGTGAATGTTTTAATCAAAATTATAGTCTAATGCTTCTTATTTTTTGCACTGATGAGTTGTGTGGTCAAAAAAAAAAAGAGGAGGAAAATAGAAGGTTTGAAGACGAAGCGGATAAGGCTAGGACGGAAGAAGAGGTTTGGAAGGTGGTAAATAAAGAAGGACATTACAAGGGAGGAAATAGTCAAGGTATTAAGGATGATGAAAGATGGAAAGGCACCTGGTATAGATGATATACCAAATGATGTACGGAAATATGGGAGCACAGTATTAAAGAAATGGGCATGGATAATGTGCAATAGAGTATTGACAGGAGAGGGGTGGCCAGAGTTATGGGAAGAAGGAGTAGTGATACCAATAGTGAAGAAAGGCAAAGGGTAGGAGGTTAATGATTATAGAGGAGTGGCATTAATGTCAACACTATATAAAGTATATGTGACTGTTTTATCGGAGAGGTTAAAAACCGAAGTTGTGGAGAAAAAGATAGAGCCACCGAATCAGACAGGATTTAGAAAAGGGATGGGAGTGATCGACAATATATATATATGTTCTGAACTATTTAGTTAGAACTATTTAGTTTCTAGGTGGATAGTTTCTTGTAGTGAATAACTACAAGTGTGGGCTCACCACACCCACGACAGGCAACAGCACGCGGTTAGTAGTATTCCCGAAGGGTCACCCATCCAAGTACTAACAGCGCCCAACACTGCTTAACTTCAGTGATCTAACGAGAACTGGGTTTTTCAGCGTGGTATGGCCGTTGGGTAATGAAACAGATATGGGGAATAGGAAAAAGAAGGTTAAAAAAAAATTGGAGAAGATGAATGTGGTTATTCGATACGCTGGTATGGCCAGTATTAGGTTACGAAACAGAGATATAGAGAAATGGGGATGGGAAGAAAGAAAAGAGACTGAGAGTTTACAAGAAAGGTATATAAGGTGGACGCTAGGGGTAGACGGGAGGAGGCCGGGATATATGGTGAGAGAAGGAACGCAAAGAGATAAACAAGGTAGTAGAGCGGGAAAGAGGGCATGGAATTTTGAGAGCAAGTTGTGGGAGGAAAACGGAGGGGAGTTAGCGAAAAAGTGTTTGATGGAGGTAGAAGAGAGGAGACCAAGGGCGATGGAATTAACGAGATAGGGAGAAGAAAGGAGGGAGGTCTTTAAGGCTAGAGAGATACAAAACGTGTCTGGAGTCAACTATGAAGAAGTGGAAAAAAGGGAGGGAGAAAGATAATTAATAAAAAGATGGGGGATGATTGAGGAATCAAAATATAATAAACGGTATAAGATGATAAATAAGGAAGGTGTACCATAGTATTTAGAAAAGGGACGAGGAGAGAAAAGATGGACCAGAATAGCAAGATTGAGATTGGGAGACGAGGTAAGGGCAGGCATGTACTGGGAAAAGAAAGAGAACAGGAAGTGCAGAATCTGTGAATGGGGAGGATTGGAAGATAAAGGAAGCTGGCAAGAGAATGTGGTAAAGATTCTAGGGGAGGATGGTTTGGGGAAAGAGTGGATGAAGGAGTTAGAGGGTGCTAGGGGAGCAAATGAGAAAGAATGGAAGCATGGATGCAAAAAATGGCAAAATGGAGGTACAAGAGAAGTGAAAGAAAAAGGAAACGGAAGTTGCTTAAATTACAAGCGTAAAGATTTGTAAGTAATGATTATGTTATAGCATAAGTAAATTAAGATGCGTATGCGTTACCGCTCTCTCTCTTTCTGTCGCTTACACTCTCTCTTTCGATCACTCGCTCACTAGATATAAGATTTCCTGTAAATAGGTGTAAATAATTGTAAATAGTAAGGATAAGATACTGCAAAACATGCAGAAGGAAGTGTATAAGAAATGGAAGTCATGTAAACCCTTAGGGGATACATTATGAATTAAGAAGAAGTACCTGTATTTCAATTACGCATTTTCCGCCAATGTTCGTGATGTTGCAAAATAATTATTTGAATTTAATTTTTAGAATTATATGTGAATATGTTTTAATTTTTTCTGGAATTACTATAAAAGCATACTTATGAATCGAATTTTCAGAAATGAAAGTGTAAATTAAAAAAAATGTTAAGTAAAAATTGTTCGACTGCCTGAATGAAAATTATAGTTGAAAGCCTTTTATGTTGTCAACAGATGATTGTATCATCAGCTGATCAATTTTTTTCAATATTAAATTACATCAAGATCATATTTTAATTTGTTTAAATTAAGTAAAGAAATTCATCATTTAACTGAAGGCCATGCAATTGAATATTCACTATAATTTTTATAATCAAAGATTATTTATGTTTCAAATACCTCAATTCCAATTGTATAATTTCGGTAAATTTTTCGATGTTGTCAATTAAGTATCTGAATTGTGCTTTCAATATTATATGTAGATATTTTTAACTTTTCTGTGAAATTAGTTTAAAAGGTTATTATTAATTCAAAATTTCAGAAAAATATAAAGTAAAAATTATTCAAATGTTTTTATTGAAATAACTTTATTGAAGTTGTATATTTAATCTCTCCCTTTTACGGGTTTGAGGGCCTCCGCTCCCTGAACATATATTTACACTTCATCCTTAGTCTATCTTATCCGCTGCTTATATTCTAATGCTTCGCCCTACATAATAACAATAATATTAATACAATTCTTCTTGAACTTCTAAAATAAGCGATCTTCCAGGGCTTCCGTTTTCTCTTACCATCAAATGCATTTTCACCGATTTAAAATTTAAAACTTTTACTGGTTACTTTCCTTTAAACAGGATTACCCGTTTGGCTCTGCCGTGATCCCTTGCTCTCTCTTAATTCTTCCAGTTTTTTCATCCACATCACTCCCTGTCCATTACCATCCAAGATCCATCTCACACACTCATCCACACTCAACTGTCCATCTTCCTCTCCTGTACACCTCTCTAACACATGTGCCCATGAATCCACTTCGTATCCACATACTCTGCACAGATTGTCCTCTTCATCCATCCAATATCTACAAGCTCTCACTTCTTCCCCTATTCTGAACCGTACCACCCTATTCCATTTGTCTTCCTTTTTCATCTTTTGCAAATATTCTGGTTCTGTCAACTCTTTGACCATCATATACCATCTATTATACCTAGAATCCATAATCTTTCTCCATCTATCTTCTCCTTGTCTTACTAATAGCTCTAATTCTATGTTCTGCCAATCCAGAACCCCTTCTTGTATCTCACAAACCTTCCTCATTTTTGTCCTTTCTTCCTCCCATTTCGAGTTTCCCAAATTTCCTCTCGTCTCCTTGTTCCGAACTTCGTCCAAGCATACTTGTGCTATTCTGCTCTCATCTTCAGCTTCTCTTCAAACCTCCAGGCTCTCTTAATTTGTCTCGTTACCATTTTCTCCCATCCTAGTTCTTCCCTCAACATGTATCCTGGGCAACTCCAACTAACCCCCATTACCCATCTCAGAAATCTCTCATGCATGCTTTCCACTTTCCTATGTTCCTTCCATCTCCAGACTTCTACCCCATAACCCAATACCGCCCATACCAACGCATCAAACAACCGGACCCTCATTCTCCAATCGTCCTTGAACCTTCTCTTTCCTATACCCCTTACTTGGCCCATTACTTTGCTCGCACATTCGATTCTCTTCCTTATCTGCACCTCGTTTCCCCCTCCTGCCTCAAATCAGGAACCTAAGTAACAGAACTCCTCCACACTTTCCACTGTTTGCCCGTTCATCTTCCAACCGTAACCTATTTTGGTCTTTCTCATTCTGAAGCACATCACCTTGGTCTTCCCTACGTTCACCGTCAGTTCCTTTGCTCCTACATACTCTTCGAAAATTTGTATCATTGGGTTCATCCCCTTCTCATCGTCTGCTAATAGAACCACGTCGTCCGCGTATGCTAGAGAGTATAGTTTGCTATTACCTAGAATCGTCCCCCCTTTCCCTGTCTCCTTTAGCTTCTCCTCTAAGTCTGCCAGAAGCATATTAAAGAGCAGCGGACTCAACGGGCACCCTTGCCTAAGACCTCTTTCTGTCCAGAAAACCTCCCCTTTTTCCCCCTATCTTCACCTTAATCCTGGTTTCAGTAAAAATTTCCTTTATCCTCTTCACTAACCCTTCCTCTATTCCCCTCTCTTTCATTGCCTGCCATAGAATTTTTCTATTCACGGAGTCAAAAGCTGCTTTAAAATCTACGAAAAAGGCTACTAATTTCCCTTTTTTTCTCCCTAAGTTTCTGTTAACCAAGTAGTTGAGTAAGTAAATGGTATCTATTGTTCCCATCCCTTTTCTAAATCTCATCTGATTGTGTGGGATACTTTTATTCTCTTCCATCTGACTCTCCAACCTTTTTCTTAGAATTTCCGCTTATATTTTACAACCCACTGGCATGAGGGTGATCCCTCTGTACTATTCTACCTTCTTACCTTCCCCTTTCTTGACAAGCGTTACCAACAGCCCTGTCCTCCACTTCTCCGGCCACCCTTCTCCTTTCCAGACCTTGTTGCAAATCTTTCACATCCCTTCCCTAATCCCTTCTCCTCCATACTTTATCGCTTCGTTCTCCATACCATCCTCTCCTGTAGCCTTGGTTCTTTTTAGTCTATCTATCGCCTCATTCACTTCTTCTCTTGTTATTTCGTTCGATTCTTCCCTTTCTCCCTGGACTGTCTTTCTATTTTCCCCTCCGATCCTCTTTTGTTCTCCCCCCCCCCTCTTTCCCTTCTCTCTCTGCCGCGCTTGTGGACGCCACCTTTCAGTGTGGCTATTACTGGGAAGTACTCGGACCCTATCTCATTCCTCACCTTCATACTGCATATCATATTCCTCAATCTTTCTTCCGCCAGGATGTAGTCTATTACTGTCTCTCCCTTTCCTATAAATGTGATCTCTTCCTTCTCATCTCCTTTCATATTGCCATTACATATGAACCATCCTGTTTCTCCTATTACTTCTAGTAACCTCCTCCCCTCCCTGTCTATCTCCCTATGTTTGGAGCTCCTTATATAGGCCTCCTCTTCTTCATCCCAAGTCCCTCCCCCTTGTTCGCCAGTCCAAGCATTCAAGTCACCTCCTATCAAAACCGACTCTCCCTTCTTTTCCTCCATCCACCTCCTTATTACTCTCCAACCTTTCTCTTCCCCTCTTCTTCTATATACATAAACCACCGCTATTTTGACATTTCCAATCATAATCCTTCTTACCATTGTTCCATCCTTTTCCTCCCTATCCTCCTCTGTTCTCCCTTTTACTGCCAGTTCTTTTCTCACCCCTGAGACCATGCCACCTTCAACGTGTTCCTTTCTTGCTTCTTACATTGTCCACACATAACGTTTAGGTAACATCCTTTTCATCTCCTTCCAATCCTTCCCATTGGCCCATGTTTCACTCATCATAATCACATCCCATTTTCTAACTCCCGCCAAAAACCTTCATTCTTGCTCTTCAAGCCTGAAACATCCCAGAAAGCTATTTTTACGTTTTTCGCATCCCTTCCCTCTCCTATCCTCCTTACTTTTCTTCCACCTTGCTTCTTGGAAACCCCTCCGTTTGATAGCCAACCTCTTTTGTATCTTCCTTTTTTCCACCTTTCTCAACTCTTTCTCCCTTCTTCCTTATTTCCCTATTCATACCATGTGCCTCTTTTTCCATATCAGATCCTCTTCAATTCTTTCCCTTCTTCCTTTAAATAATTTTTTGTTCTCCATAATTTTCTTTTTCTCCTCCTCACTCCCTACTTTTACTATAAACATTCCTTTTTTTCCTTCCTTTGTCCCTCCTATTCTCTTAACTCCTTCTACGCTTACTTGGACTCCAATATCTCTCAGCAGATTTATGATTTCCACCTCCCCTGTTTCACTCTCCATTGTCACTCCCTTAATTATTATGTTATTTTTTCTCTTTGCCCTTTCTTCTCCTTCCAATATTCTTTCAATCTCACTTAGTCTCTTCTTCAATCTTTCATTCTCATTTTGCACGTTATCACTCCCTTCTACTTTTCCCGCACTCTCTGTTTCCTTCCCCATATGCTCATTCCTAATTTCTAATTTGCTTACCCGTTCTTCCAGCTGTCTCATCTCCCTATTTGTCTGTTCGTCAATCTCTCTCTGTCTATTTTCTATGGTCTCTAGTTTACCCCATGCCTTGTCTTTCTCCTCTCTCCAGAGTTTATCCCACTCTTCCCACTTTTCTCTTACTTTTCTCGCTTCCCCCCTAACTTCTTTCCCCTGCCTATTCATATCTTCCAGACTCTTCCTTGTTTCCTCTCTAAATCCTTTTATGAGGGTTTCCAGCTTCTCAAACATCCCCTCATCCCGCCTATCTCTGTCTGGTGTTTTTCGTTTAATCTTAACTTTTTTGTTATCCTTGTCCATTTCAGAATCATCTTCCCCTTCCTCTCTTTTTCTTTTATCTTCCCCTTCACTGCTAGTCGCGCTCACCTTTTTCGCCATTTATCCAGACTCCTGTTTGAGCCTGCGCTACCTAGCCTGTTCAGGCGCTGTAAATTTGAAGGTCTCCCTCGTTTCTGGCTCGTGCCTGATCCCCTTCTTTCTGTCGATCCGCCCCTGGTCGGTTTCTCCAACGCCTCCTCCTCGCTACTGAAAATTTCTTCCTTCTCCCCATTACCCGCACTACCAACATCGTCAGCCCTTGATTCATCCATTCCCTGCCCTCTGTCGCCCGTTTGTGGACTTCGTGTGATCGGCATTCCTACCTTACCAAGTAGTCATCGACGTCTCCCGCTCTTAACTTGCCTACCTCTTGCCCCCCTTGCCCAACAACTATTTTTCTACTCCTAACCTCAAAAAAATTTGCACGCTCTGATTTTCCTTTCTCACACCTTACTTTCACCCTTCACACACTTGCCTTCACTCACCCTTCTTCCTTTACACCTGAACTCCGCACTCACTGCCCTTTCTGCCCTTTCTGCCTCCACACACGCTGATTCCCTTCACCAAAGCCAAAAACGCAGCACTTGACAATAAAGAGTTCTCTCACGATCGGTACCGAAAACGGAAGCCCAATAACTGTTTATTGCTTTTTACGTTGTGAAATTATTAATTAATATACACATATATTTTGAATTTCTCTGGAATTAGTTTTAAAAGTCATTAATAAAATAAATGTATAGAAATGCAATTTCAAATGGAAAAATATATTTTGAATGTATCAATTAGAACCATTGTTTAATGCCTTTTTTGTTGTGAACTAATAAATTATATATTAACTGATGCTATTTGATAAATAAATTAAATTTTCAGGAATAAAAGTTCAAATCCTTCATATGAAAAAAGGTAACCTCCATCTTGTGTAAGATTGTATTATAGAAGGAATCGTTATGTGATCGAATATTGGATATGATTTGTATAATAAAAGTTTATTTATATTTGAAATACTTCTGTTCCAATTTCATAATTTTCAAAAGTTATGATGTTGTGAGATAATTATCTAAATAATCTTCAAACTTATATATGAATGGGTTTTATTTTTTTATGGAATTAGTTAAAAATATTATAAATAATTGAAATTTTTAGAAAAATACAAGATAAAAATTGTTTTGATGTTTCAATGCAAGTAATATTGTTGTTTGATTGTTATGTTCTAAACAGATGAATTAACTATTGTTAACTATTGAATGATTTTTTTTCGAAAAAGTGAATTACATAAAGATTTAATTTGAATTGTTTTCAATTAAGTCACATAAATTGATTATTTACATTAAGGTTATGTGATTTAATATTGGCTGCTATTTTTATGATGAAAATGTATTTTTTCTCCAATATATCTTCATTAAAATGATATCATTTCTTCAAATGTTTGTGATGTTGTGAAGTGAGCATCCAAATTAAATTTTCAAAATTATGTGTTCATATATTTCAATTTCTATTGGTATTACTTCAGCAGGTTATTAATCATTTAAATTGTTAGATAAATATGAAATACAAGTTATTCAAATATTTCAATGAAAATAATTATTAAAAGCTCTCTATGTTATGAACTCATGAATTAAATATTAACTGTTTCTGTTGAAAATTAAATTTTCTGGAATTAGTTTAAAAATGATTAATAGACTTAATTTAATAAAAGAAAAGTCAAAGTTTGAAGAAAAATATATATAAAGTAATAATTATTTAAAAGTTTCAATGAAAGTAATTTTTTCACACTTTTTATGTTATGAACTGATTAATTAGGACTAAGCTGAATAATTTTGTTCATAATACTAAATTAAATTGAGATTGGAATTTAATATTCTTTGATTAAGTAACATGAATTGATTATTTATTTTGAGAATATCTAATTGAATATTGTCTAAAATTTCTATTATAAAAGTTCATTTATATTTAAAATAGCCTTATTCCAGTTACGTGAATTGTATTTACAAATGCTTTCATTTTTCCTGGAATTTGTTTGTAAGGTTATTAATAATAAAAATTGTAGTAACGATATGAAGTGAAAATTATTTGAACGTTGAAATGAAAATAATTATTTGATACTTTTCATGCTCTAAACTGATTAATTGATTACAAGCTGATTGATTTTTTCACAATATTGAATTACATAAGTATTGAATGTTGATTTATTTTAATTAGATAACATAAATTGATTATTTACTTCAAGGTTACGTTATTGAATATTGTCTATAATTGTTAAAATAAAAGTCTTCTTCTAATACCATCATTATAATTATATAATTTTTTTTAATGTTTGCGATGGTCTGTAATGATTATCTGAATTCAATTGTCAAAAGTAATATGTACATATGTTTTGATTTTTTATACAATTTTTATAAAAGATTATTAGTTATTTAAATTCAAGTAACGCAATTAAACATTTTTAAAATATGAATTCCCAATAATTAAATATTTAAATGACAATATTTGTGTGATGCTTTTCATGTTTTTAAATGGTGAATTATTATTATTGATTCTACTAGAACTTTAATTTTCTTGAATTTTTTTAAAAGCTTATTAATAAATCAAAATATTCAGAAATGATGGTCAAAATTTAAGAAAAAAAATATAGAGTAAAAATAATTGCTTGATGGTTTTTATGTTGTGAACTGTTTAATTAATTATTAGCTGATTAATTTTAACCACAAAATTGAATTACATAAAGATTTAATTTAGATTGTTTTAAATTCAGAATCATAAATTGATGATTTACTTTAAGTTTTTGTAATTGAATACTGGATTTAATTTCCATAATAAAAGTATGTTTAAATTTGAAACACCACTAATTACATTATTTTTGAAATGATACTGATATTGTGAAATGAGTGGCTGAATTCAATTTTTAGAATTATATGTGAATATGTTTTTATTTTCTCTGAAATTAGTATGGAAGGTTACTAATATATTAAATTTTCAGAAATCATAGTCAATTTTTTTCTCAATGTGGTATAAAAATTATTACAATGTCTGAAAGAAAATTATAGTTGAATGTTTCTTATGTTATAAATAGATTAACTAATTATTAGCAGATTACTTTTTTTTACAATTTTCAATTACATGATGATCGAGTTTTAATTGCTTTTGATTAGGTAACGTAAACTGATTATTTACTTCAAGGTTATATAATTGACTATTGACTATAAATTGTATGATAAGAGTTTGTTAATGCTTAAAATACCTCTATTCCAATTATATATTTCTTTAAATTTTGGGGTGTTGTGAAATGAGTATCTGAATTTTCATTTCAAAATTATGTGCACATATATTTTAATTCTCTCTGGAATTGTTTGAAAGGCTATTGATAATTCAAATTTTCAGAAAAATATGAAGTAAAATTTATTTAAATGATTCAATGAAAATAATTCTTCTCAACTCTTTGTGTTGTGAAATCAAGAATTTGATTGGTCAGGGAATTTGAAGGAATAAATAGTGATTCGAAAATTCAGTAAAGGAGAAACATGAACATAAAAGTTAGCGCGCGC
>CAKNXH010056998.1:31364-49661 GCA_932178445.1 Andricus quercusramuli
ATTAAAAAAAAAGTTAAACAACCACCGCAGGGTACCACTAAGAGCAACTACCATCTAAAAAGAAAATGTCAATAGCCCCCAGTAGAACCGCGGTAAAATACACCTATGGCAACGTCTCACATCCGTCAGATGGGTGGTCACAGGGCACGACGAAATCACAACGACAGGCCGGAGAAACCCTCGTGTGTCTTGAGGACACGAAGCGACCCAAGGATGAAAGCTTTCTGCATCCATCTCGCAAGTGCCTTGGCATATTTTTGGCACGCGGGTATGGCTTTAAGGTTAAGAACCAGTGATAATTTAGCACCTCCGAGAGCACACATCACAAGGACAATTACTCGTACCGAATATTTTGGGTACAGTCGTTGCAGCTCTCTTTTAAGGTCTTGATACCTCTCCTCTTTTTCTTTCTCCTTTGCAGTGATGTTATATTCGGACGGAGCCGAGAATTCGATCACGAATATCGTTCGTTTCTCGAAGTCTTGGAGAAAAATGTCAGGCCTCGAGTGCGCAACGGAGACTGCTGCCCGAAAATCGTAGTTCCAGAAAATCTGGCACTTCTCGTTTCGGACAATTGACTCTATATCCCTTGGAGCGTCCGGCAGGGCAGGGTCGCGACCAACACCGTAAGAGCGACAAAGGTGGTAATAAAGTACTCTGAGGGCCGCATTATGTCTATAGATATACGTTGTTCCTGCGTGGGTCGGACACCCCGATAGTATGTGTTGTAGGTACTCAGCGTGTGCATGAAACGCTCTGCACCTATCACTGGGAACTTCTTGACATAAAATGCGGGCGCGGTATGCTAAGGTGGAGATTACACCGTCCTGGCATGCGGAAAAAAGTCCTCTGTACCTGAATTGAGCCCTGATGATTTCGGGAAAGCAAAAGTTGGCTCCTTTGACAAGGATTGTTTTCCTACATTTCTATGAAAGTTTCCGTGCATATGCTTGCCGAGTAGCTCTTGGTAAAATTTTCTAACCTCTGCTTTCTTTACTTCGGCTTTTAGACGTGAAGCTTCTAGATGGAGTAATGCACTTTCCTCACTTCCGATGTTGAAATTCAGGTCAAGGGTCTCGGCAGCTTGCTCCGCGGCTTTGTAAAGGAACGCTCCTTCGCCAATCATCTCGTGGTTTCTGACCATCTATAGGAGAGGATCTCTGCCATTCGCAATGATGTAAGCTGTGCTTAAAACAATTCGGTTATGAAGACACTGGAGATTCAGAAGTCCGCGTCCGCCTTGACGGCGTGAAATGTATCTGCTTCGGAGAGACTCCTTTACTGATGTTACGTCCTGAATGCAGCTTTGAGGCACGCCCAGGTATGTACAGGTCTCTCCAGTGCTAAGATGTCTAATAACACTTATATCTACAAGCTCAGGGTCCTTGGGAACGCCAGTAATCTTTCCTTTCTTCAAATGAATTTTGGCACACTTGTCCAAACCAAAGTCCATCCCAATCTCTCCTGTGTAGTTCTTGACGATATTTATAGCAGTTTGAAGTTTGCTTTTACCAGCGGCATAGATCTTCAGGTCATTCATATAAAATACATGAGTTACCTTATGCTCACGCTGATTAGTGTCGCCACAGAGGTATGCAGGAGAATTTCGTAGTGCGAGAGATAGAGGCAGAAGTGTGATGCAAAAAAGCAAAGGGCTCATACTATCCCCTTGAAAGACGCCCCTCTGGAAGGTGACCTTGTTCGCCGTCAGACGATGATTCCTGGATGAGATGATAAATCTAGTTTTCCAAAGAGGCATCAATCTCTCTATGCATCTCACTATGTGTGGATGTACCTTCAAGCTTTCCAACAGACTGATAATAAGTCTATGAGAGGTTGAATCGAAAGCTTCCCGGTAGTCAATCCAGGCCATTGACAGGACGCGCTGATAGGCGGCAGCGTCTTTATAGACACACCTGACAATTAGAAGGTTCTCTCGACAGCCTGCTACACCTTTTTTCGAGCCTCGTTGTTCATACATCTCTCGCCATACAGGCTCAATTCGTCGAACGATCCTGTTGTTTAGGACAGCTGTAAAGATCTTATACAGTGTGTTTAAACAAGTTATTGGCCTTTAATTCTCTGGTCTGGACAAGTTGCCATTTTTCGGTAAGAGTCCCAACACCAGCCACTGCGGAAAAGGCGTCTCCGACTTTAAAAATGAGGTGAATATGCGGGCCAAATGTTGGTGTATAGAAGTAAACTTCTTTCACCAAAAGTTCTTGACACAATCTGGTCCAGCACCGGAAAAGTTCTGAGTTCCTCTAAGTGCTTTTTCCACCTCTTCGGCAGTGACTGATGGGCACTCCTCCTCAGATTTCATAAGGCTGTCGCAAAACACCTTGAAGCGGATGATATTGTCAGTATCTTCTTTCAAATCTAGTGTTTTCAGGATCTTGTACACCTCTCTCCAAAAAGTCTCTACCTCCTTAGGCTTGGGTGGATTTTTTTTTCAAAAACAGAGGGATCACTGAAGAGGCGTGATGGGTCAGCAAGAAACTGTTGATTCTCCCTGCTCCATCTCTCCCTCTTCTGTATCCTCCTCCTTCGTCAGATAACAGCCTTATTTTATCATCAATATGCTGCTTGATTGTCAGCAGCTTTGACTTGTTCAGTGTGTGATTTAAGGTCCTTAGTTCTTGGGCGAACTTTCGAACCCTTTTCGTGAACGGTCTACCAGATGTTATGTATCGTCGGTTTCAGCCTTCAATTTGAATCAGCCAAAGCTCTCGCAGCACCATAAACTGAGCAATTGATGGTCCAGAGGTCGGACTCTTGCGAAATATCTCCACGAAGGGAGGCATCCATTTCAGTCAGATCTTGGGGCTTAAGATGAACTTGCATGTTGATCTTCCTCCTTGTACTGAAATTGCGATCATCTTCCAGAAGTTGCCTGCTTTCTGCGGTTGGTCTTAAGGTCGTTTCATCTTCGTCTGCCGCTTGTTCAAGCAGCGGTTGACGAAGCGCTCCGCGTACATATCCATTTTTCCGGAGTTAGTCGGCTTGATTTCCCAAAGACTGATGCGAAACGTATTGAAGCTCTGGGTTTTTCTGGCACCACAGAGTATGCATACGCGCCATAAAGCCTCCGCGAACAGGGATAATACTGGCATCGTAGCTGACTAGCACGTCATTCTTAAGTTGATTTGTCCACTGAATGTGGGCGTTTCGCCGGTTCGTCGTCGTGTGTCCATCTAAATTATTTTTGGCACCCCGAACTCTAGGGTGATCGGCATTGTTTGCCGATCCATTGTCGGGTGCTCTGCGAGTTCGATCGTTTTGAACCGCATCTACAACATTTTTGTGGTTTTGTTGGTTTCATTTTTGTTCCCACGAGCAGCTAGGGAAAGGGTTTGTCAATCCTTGCACGCGGGGCTGTGCAAGGATTGGCAAACCCCTTCCCTAGCTGCTCGTGGGAACAACAATGAAACCAACAAACCACCAAAATGTTGCAGATGCGGTTCAAAACGATCGAACGCGCAGAGCACCCGACAATGGATTGGCAAACAATGCCGATCATCCTAGAGTTCGGGGTGCTGAAAATAATTTAGATGAAAACACAACGACGAACCGGCGAAACGCCCACATTCAGTGGACGGATCAACTTAAGAATGACGTGCTAGACTGCTACGATGCCAGTATTATCCCTGTTCGCGGAGGCTTTATGGCGCGTATGCATACTCTGTGGTGCCAGAAACACCCAGAGCTTCAATACGTTTCGCATCAGTCTTTGCGAAATCAAGCCGACTACCTCCGGAAAAATGGATATGTACGCGGAGCGCTTCCTCAACCACTGCTTGAACAAGCTGCAGACGAAGATGAAACGACATTAAGACCAACCGCAGAAAGCAGGCACCTTCTGGAAGATGATCGCAATTTCAGTACAAGGAGGAACGTCAACATGCAAGTTCCTCTTAAGCCCGAAGATCTGGCTGAAATGGATGCCTCCCTTCGTGGAGATATCTCGCAAGAGTCCGATCTCTGTACCATCAATTGCTCAGTTTATGGTGCTGCGAGAGCTTTGGCTGATTCAAATCGAAGGCTGAAACCGACGTCGGATCAGAAGACCAGACGACGCTTGCATCAACTGAACACAAAAATTGGATGGGCAAGACAGAATGCGTCCCGTGTTCAATGTGTGATTGACTACATAACATCTGGTAGACCGTTCACGGAAAGGGTTCGAAAGTTCGCCCAAGAACTAAGGACCTTGAATCACACACTGAACAAGTCAAAGCTGCTGACAATCAAGCAGCGTATTGTTGACAAAATAAGGCCGTTATCTGACGCAAGGAGGAGAATACAGAAGAGGGAGAGATGGAACAGGGAGAATCAACAGTTTCTTGCTGACCCATCACACCTCTTCAGTGATCCCCTTGTTTTCGTAAAAAATCCACCCAAGCCCAAGGAGGTAGAGACTTTTTGGAGAGAGGAGTACAAGATCCCGAAAACACTAGAGTTGAAAGAAGATACTGACAATATCACCCGCTTCGAGGAGTTTTGCGACAGCCTCATAAAATCTGAGGAGGAGCGCCCATCAGTCACTGCCGAAGAGGTGAAAAAAGCACTTAGAGGAACTAAGAACTTTTCCGGTACTGCACCAGATTGTATCAAGAACTTTCGGTGAAAGAAGTTTACTTTTATACACGAACATTTGGCCCGCATATTCACCTCATATTTAAAGTCGGAGACGCCCATTCCGCAGTGGCTGGTGTCAGGACGCACTATACTCCTACCGAAAAAAGGCAACTTGTCCAGACCAGAGAACTACAGGCCAATAACTTGTTTAAACACACTGTATAAGATCTTTACAGCTGTCCTTAACAACAGGATTGTTCGACAAATTGAGCCTGTTTGGCGAGAGATGTACGAACAACGTGGCTCGAAAAAAGGTGTAGCAGGCTGTCGAGAGAACCTGCTAATTGGCAAGTGTGTTTGCAAAGACGCTGCCGCCCATCAGCGTGTCCTGTCAATGGCCTAGATTGACTACCGGAAAGCTTTCGATTCAACCTCTCATAGACTTATCATCTGTCTGTTAGAAAGCTTGAAGGTACATCCACACATAGTGAGATGCATAGAGGGATTGATGCTTCTTTGGAAAACTAGATTCACCATCTCATCTAGGAATCATCGTCTGTCGACGAACAAGGTCACCTTCCAGAGAGGCGTCTTCCAAGGGGATAGTATAAGCCCTTTGCTTTTTTGCATCACACTTCTGCCTCTATCTCTCGCACTACGAAATTCTCGTGGATACCTCTGTGGCGACACTAATCAGCGTGAGCATAAGGTCACTCATGTATTTTATATGGATGACCTGAAGGTCTATGCCGCTGGTAAAAGGAAACTTCATACTTCTATAAATATCGTCAAGAACTACACAGTAGAGTTTGGGATGGACTTTGGTTTGGACAAGTGTGCCAAAATTCATTTGAAGAAAGGAAAGATTACTGGCGTTCCCAAGGACCCTGAGCTTGTAGATATAAGTGTTATTAGACATCTAAACACTGGAGAGACCTATACATACCTGGGCGTGCCTTAAAGCTGCATTCAGGACGTAACATCGGTGAAGGAGTCTCTTCGAAGCAGATACAAGCATCTTCTTAGACAGATTTGGTCTTCCAATCTGTCGGCGTTGAACAAGGTATCTGCGACTAACATGCTTGCTGTCCCGGTTCTACTCTACTCGTTTGGGGTGGTTCAATGGACGAAGAACGAGCTTAAGGCCCTTGATGTCACCACGCTTAGGATCATGCATATGCATAAAAGCTTGCATATCAATTCTTCAGTTCCGCGATTATACATTTCACGCCGTCAAGGCGGACGCGGACTTCTGAATCTCCAATGTCTTCATAACCGAATTGTTTTAAGTACAGCTTACATCGTTGCGAATGGCAGAGATCCTCTCCTAAAGATGGTCAGAAACCACGAGATGATTGGCGAAGGAGCGTTTCTTTAAAAAGCCGCGGAGCAAGCTGCCGAGACCCCTGGCCTGAATTTCAACATCAGAAGTGAGGAAAGTGCATTACTCCATCTAGATGCTTCACGTCTAAAAGCCGAAGTAAAGAAAGCGGAGGTTAGAAAATTTCACCAAGAGCTACTCGACAAGCATATGCACGGAAACTTTCACAGAAATGTAGAAAAACAGTCCTTGTCAAAGGAGCAAACTTTTGCTTTCCTGAAATCATCAGGGCTTAATTGAGGTACAGAGATCTTTATTTTCGCATGCCAGGACGGTGTAATCTCCACCTTAGCATACCTCGCCCGCATTTTATGTCAAGAAGTTCCCAGTGATAGGTGCAGAGCGTGTCATGCACACGCTGAGTACCTAGAACACATACTATCGAGGTGTCCGACCCACATAGGAACAACGTATATCTATAGACATAATGCGGCCCTAAGAGTACTTGATTACCACCTTTGTCTCTCTTACGGTGTTGGTCGTGACCCAGCCCTGCCGAACGCCCCAAGGGATATAGACTCAATTGTCCGAAACGAGAAGTGCCAGATTTTCTGGAACTACGATTTTCGGGCAGCAGTCTCCGTTGCGCACTCGAGGCCTTGTAATTGTCCTTGTGATAGGTGCTCTCGGAGGTGCGAAATTATCACTGGTTCGTAACCTTGAAGCCATACCCGCGTTCCGAAAATATGCCAAGGCACTTGCGAGATGGATGCAGAAAGCTTTCATCCTTGGGTCGCTTCGTGTCCTCAAGACACACGGGGGTTTTGCCCGCCTGTTTTTGTGATTTCGTCGTGCCCTGTGACCACCCATATCACGGATGTGAGACGTGGCCATAGGTGTATTTTACCGCGGTTCTACTGGGGGCTATTGACATTTTTTTTAGATTGCCATTACAGACTAAATGGAGATATAAATTAAAAGTTATTTAATTCAATTTATTCGGAAAAAAAGATCTTATCTTTTCACTGCGCTGAGATTCAAACACCAGAACAACTGATTTCCGGCCAGGTGCTCTAATGTATATATAGTCAGCACGTTGTACGCTGTTGTATATATATGCAGCACGAGAGTAGAAGTATAGTGTATAGACTATAATAAGAACGTTGTAACCCGTAGCGTATACTGTGCAGACATAGACTATACAGCATAGCAGCACGTGGTAGCTGGAGGGCATAGCTACTGGAAACGTTGCAAGCCATGGAGTTTATCTATATATAATAGCACAGTCAACTACACATGTGGAGTCAGCGACGTAGACAGGAAAGCATTGTAGGAACTGGCCGTATAAAACCCAAAGGTCCAGCATGAGACAGTTATAGTTCAGTTCAACTCTTCTATATTTTCTACGGTTTCCTCCCATTTGACTGTCCGGCGTCTAGTGTCTCAAACCGGTATTTCTCGCGCATTTGTGCGTGCCCTCGTGACAGTGTTGTGCACTGAGAAACCCGAATTTTAGATTTCTCATCTTTGGAATACTTCGAACCAATTCCATCCTGAATTGGACCGAATATTGTTTATCATCAACTACTGGAACTCTTTAAAAACCAATCAGGGATCTACCTTTGCATACCTAATCCGCATCAAAGTGCACAACCCCTTTCTTTCACACCACTACACGGAGATCTCAAAGACCATCTAGATTTCGTTTTATTCTTCAATCGAATCAATAACCGGTAAAACCTCAATTCTAATAACTCTAAATTCATTTATCTAACTCCTTTGGGCCATAATATATGAGTCTTCTATATTTTATAGGTCCTGTCCAAGGATTAGAGAAAAGTCTACAAGTCTTCCTTCAGCTTCTTGTGTTAAACCCTTAGTAATCCATAAATTTTAATTGTAATTATTTATAATAAATTGATGAAACTCATCTATAACTTATTTATTGGCTAATCTTTCCTCTTACCTGTGCGAGGTCTTCGATCACAACTAACACGAGGAACCTAATTAAAAAGGAAATTATTTTGCGTTTTCTATGACGTAACAGTACAAGTGCATTGAGAGGATTTCCAGGGGACGTTTCATTGGATTTGACTCCCGTCCACTCCATGGATTTTGCATTTTTTTTTTATTCACTTGAAGTAATACCTTTAATTATGTAAAGTTTGAAATTGGCACAAATTTTTAACTCTATCTTCAAATTCTCCGAATAAGTGCATTGAGGGGATTTACGTTGTACGTTTGGTCGGATAGGACCTTCAAACGCTTCATGGATATTGGATTTTTTTTTTTTTCATTCTTTTGAGGTGCTATCTTTAATAATATTCTGTTTGAATTTGGCACATATTTTAAATTCCATCTTCAAATTGTTCGTATGAGTGCACTGGGAGGATTTCCGTGGCACGTTTGGTCGGATTTGAATCCCGTTCAGTCTCTGGATTTTTTATTTTTTCTTTGTTTTTATTTACTTGAGGTAATATCTTTAACAAGACCCATTTTAAAAATGGCACGAATTTTAAATTCCATCTTCAAATTGTCCGTGTAAGTGCACTAAGAGGCTTTCCGGGGCACGTTTGATCGAATTGGACCCCGTTCCACTCCATGGATTTTGAATTCTTTTTTTTGTTTTCATTTACTTGAGATGATATCGTTGATAATATCCTGTTTAAAATTGGCACGATTTTTAAATAGCATCTTCACATTGTCCTTATAAGTGCAGTCGGAGGATATTTGAGGTATGTTTGTTCGGCTTTGACCCTCGCCCGCTCCATGGATTATTATTTTTTTTATTTACATGAGGAGATACCTTTGATGACATCCAGCTAAGTATTGGCACAATTTTTGTCTCAATCTTCAAATTGTCCGTATAAGTGCACTGAGGGAATTTCCGGGGCAGGTTTGGTCGGATTTGACCCCCGTCGGCTTTCTCGACTTAGTATTTTTTTTTTTTTTATTTACTTGAGGTGATGCATTTAATAAGATCCAGTTTATAATTGGCAAGAATTTTTAATTTATCTTTGAACGGTCCGTATTAAGAGGATTTCCGGGGCACGTTTGATCGGATTGGAGCCCCTTCTGCTCCAGGAATTTTTGATATTTTTACATTCTCATCCTAATGAGAAGGTATTGGTTTTGTGTGGAATTTGACTTTGTCGGGTTTCTTCAAATCTCCACGTTTTGAGACCTCCTGAGCTAGAAAAAACTATTTTTACCAAGGTGTCTGTCTGCCGTCTGTCTGTCTGTAGGCACGATAACTTTCGAAAAGATGATCAGATTTTATTGAGCTTCAGCAAATTTTTTAAGCCCTAAAAGAAAAGAACAGGTTCGTTAACCAGCTATTTTTGATGAAAATTCAAAAAGTTGAAGCATATTTTTAAAATTTTTGGAACCATTTTTTTACAAATTTAAAAATTCTACGCACGGCAATTTGTAGCAACAAAAAATCTGAACAATTTATCCTGATGACATTTTTCGATGAAAACAAAATTATCAGAGTTATAGCATTTTCAAAATTCAAAAAATCAAAAGAAAATTAACATTGTAAGCCAATCAACGCACGATATAAAAATGTCTGGAGAAAAAAACGTTCCTTTTTGAAAGACCTACAAGTTTATCGTAACAACTTTTTGAATTTTTCTGAAAAATCGAGAATTGAAATTTTGACCCCATAAAACATAATAAAAGAACTAAAAAAATCAATGTTGTTGTCAAACTTTGCAAGATACGAAAAAAGATGATTCGACCAAAATTATCCACCCCAGAAAGATCTACAAATTTGTTGTTCATCATTTTTTCACAGGACGCGTAGTTTTTGTTATAGTCGTGAACAATGACATCACAAAATAAACAAAAAATAAAATTTATACATTTTCATCCTAATGAAAATAAAAATAAAATTTTTACATTTTCATCCTAATTTATGTAAAATTTGACTTAGTCGATTTTCATCAAATCTCCACATTCTTAGGTTCCCTGAGTCAGAAAAATGATTTTTACCGAGGTGTCTGCCTATCTATCTGTAGTCTGTAGCTTGTCTTCTGCAGACTGTGGGCACGATTACTTTCGAAAAAATGATAAGTTTGGATTGAGCTTTGTTACACTTTTTCAAGCCCTAAAATTAAAGGACAGGTTCGTTAGCCCGCTTTTTTTGATAAAAATTTGAAAAGTTAGAGCATTTTCAAATGAAAATGTACATTTTACCTGAAAAACGCACGATATAAAAAAAGTCAGGAAGAGAAAAACGTTGCTTTTTGAACTCCTTACGATATTTTCATAAAAAGTTTTGGAATTTTTGAAAAAATCAAAAATTCAAATTTTGATCGCATAAAAAAATAATGAGAAATCAAAAATTCCATTTTGCTCTCAAACTATGCAAGATACGATAGAAGATGCTTCGATAAAAATTGTTCACCTAGAAAAGATCTACAAATTTGTTATTATTTACTTTTTGATATGACGCGTAGTTTTTGTTTTTTCGTAAAAAACAGCATTGAAAATAGAAAAATTAAATTTTCAGACGAATAACACAAGCTACGAAAAACATGACAGAGACCGAATTTGTTCACCCAAGGGAGAGGTACAAATTTGTTGCAAATCATGTTTTGATAGGATGTGTAGTTTTTGTTTTATTCGTGAAAATAACATTGATAAGGGAAAAAAAATTTGGAAAAAAATGCAAGGTACGAAAACAGATTAACGAAAAAAAAATTGTGCATTTAAAAAAGATTCACAAACTTGTAATCAATTTTTGTTGTAGGAATATATTCAAAATGAATTTGAAATCGAATAGAAATTTAGTAATTTGTATGTGAAGAACATATAAATCGAAGCTCAAAGTGAGCGATCAGTGTATTTCGAAGCGCGAAGTGCGGCGACCAAATCGTGCGCCGTAAGTGCGCCTAAACTTTTTTGCTTCCATCATACGGTGCACAGAACCGAGCGTGGAACGCAAGGTTTAAATTAATTTAAAATCAAATATCGAGCGCGAAGCGCGAGTGTCTGGACGAGAATCTGTTCCTTAAGGTCGATAGAACCTTGAGTAAATAAAGGTCCTTTTCAGTCTAAAATGAAAACAAATTTAACAATCATTTCATTTGTAGAGGTTTTGATAATTTTCTAATATTTGCAAATAAACTTTTTCTTTTCATCGAAGTCGAACACGAAGTTCAACAATCTAGAGGAACCGAGCGTAAAGCGCGATGTAAATGCGAGCGAAGCGAGCCGCACACATAGCACGCGATGAGAATATGCCCGCGAAGCCAGCAGATTTTTTTGTTTTTATTTACTTGAGGCGATACCTTTAATAAAATCTAGTTTAAAATTGGCTCAAATTTGAAATTCCATCTTCAAATAGTCCGTATAAGTGCATTTGGAGGATCTCCGTGGCACGCTTGTTCTGCTTTGACCCTTGTCCGCTCCATGGATTTTTATTTTTGTCCATTTACTTAAGGAAATACCTATAATAATATCCAGTTTAGATTTGATACAAATTTTTTTTCAGTCTTCAGGTTGTCCATATTAGTCCACTGAGGGGATTTCCGTGGCACATTTGGTCGAATCGGACCCCCGTCCACTTCAGAGATATCGATTTCTTCGTCTTCATTCATTTGAGGTGATACCTTCAATAATGTCCAATTTAGAATTGGCAAAAATTTAAAATTCCATATTCACATTATGAGTTTAAGTGCATTGAGAGTTCTTTCGGGACACATTTGCTCAGATTTGACCCCCGTCTGTTACGAACCAGCTTCTACTTAATCAATTATTTATTAATTAATTAATTAATTTTCGCGTGAAAATTTGGGGATAAAGTTGGTAGAGTGCTACAAGACCTCGCTGGTAAGTCGGAGGTATGACAGACCAAGCTAATCGAATTAGCTTGTTTAATTTATATTTTTGGTGGATCCGTGAACTTCCTTCGAGAAGTTCCTCACTTATTACACGTCAGTGGTGGAATAGGGACGGGATATCAATGATTAATGTAGGTTTCCACTTGATTACATAGGTTTATTAAAAGTCGAGAATAATTATAATTTTCCCATAATCGGAAAAGGGCCGAAGTACCGAGCGAGGGAGAGCGAGAGAGAGAGAGAGAGAGAGAGAGAGTGAGAGCAAATAATCCCTTCCCAAACACAATTATGCTTACAGACCTTGTTGGATGAATCCTTCTGGATTTCCTGGAACTGCCTCGCGTCTTCGCACTACACACACGTCACACTCGCGTGCCGCCCGAACCTTGACACTTTCCACTTAATAATTTAGATTAATTCCTATGTAGATGTTTTAGTTTCGGAGTATCGTTATTGGTTTCCCCCTGCCGTTGTGGTCTCAGTAGGGGAGACCAACACACACCAAGTCTTCTGACTTTCTATTCCTTTCTGAATTCTCTTATTTGAGAATTCACTAAACTCCGGGTGCACAAAGCAATTTTGATTTTCACTCTATTGTCGACTCAGTAAACACCCGGTGTATTCCGTGCTTTGAAATTTAGTTTCGGACGGCAATCGCGAAGTGACACGCGGGTAAAAGACGAGACGGAGCATGGAAACCAGGGGGTTCCGATCGCGTACCTGACTCCCGACGTAGGTGAGAAGTCGGCGTTGAATGCTAAAGATACCGGGACGCGATTCGCCTCGTCCATCAAAGTATGTATGATTTTGGTAGGGTTTTTAGCTGAGTCCGCACCTCGAGCGTGGGACCTCCATCCCGGCCGGATGCACTCCGCGTGACCACTAGTTGCTGATTTTTGAAAAGTGTTGCAACTAAGACATTTGGCACTTAAATTATTCCTTTAATAATCGGAATCAAATCCTATACCTAATAAAGAGTATAGGTCTTTTCAGATTTAACTTTTTATTGTTGCAAATTCTGTTTATAATGATTTTCCAGAAGAATGAAACCCATATTAGTAACTTAATGATTTCGATTCTTATTTCACCCTTGCTAATTTAAATCTTTTGATGCAATCTACTATCACTCAGTCTATTGGCCTCGTGATCAATTAATACTTTTGACGAAATTGTACAGAGAATGCATGCTCAAAAATATACCAAAAATACTTTGGCTATTGCAACTTTCTCAAGCGGTGTCATAATTGGCAGAAATGCTTGACAAAGATGAAAAACTGAACAATGAGTATGCTAAAGATGAGAAAAATGTACTCAAAATAAAAGTACCATCCAGATATATTTCTCGCACAACATATAGATGTTTCTTAAGATACAAACCTTACAGCGTTGGAGTTTCTGGTATAACAGATTACGCTTGCGAGTGTGCGAATGGTAGACGAACTGCTGGTTGCTGTTCGCACATTGCTGCTATAGTATATCATTTTTCCCATGCAAGAGACATATCTAGAATTATCCAACCAGCATCCCGATTTGTGAGAGGCGAGGGGACTCACATTAAAAAATCACTCGGATTTGTGCGAGGCGAAGAACTCACATTAAAAAAGCACCCCGAATTGTGAGAGGCGAGGGGACTCACATTAAAAAAGCACCCCGGTAAGGAGTTTTAAAACGTACTGCAACCTCCTCGTTGTAAACTCTGGAAACTATGATTTATGTAGGCTAACTGCAGACATCCTTTGTAGCACAGGCCAGCGCTGCGTCCCTCATTTTTTACGTCATATGATATACCGCCATGAAAAAATCGGAAAAAATCCTCTTCTAAAAAGGACAGCATTTCAGACAACTTCATATTGCGTTCCTCATTCTGCGTGACCTGTTAGCTAACTTCATGCGTAGTGCGTAAACCTTATTGGTTAATTATTTGGCGCGGATTTCGAATTTTAGATTTAGTCAATATAGGCACTACCACAAACGCACTACGCAAACTCCGCCTTAGCGCAGTCTGGCAGGTCTGATCCGAATCGACTAATTCAATCAATGAATCTTGGAAGCTAATGCGAGCGACGATCAAGTAATTCAATGAATGGATCTCGAAAGCTAATGCGATAAAGTGTAGGGTCAAACCTACTCATGGTCTAGCCAAAAAATGTTCCATTTTTGTCCAACTCGCGCATATCAGCTCCATGGCCATCTTAGTTACCATCCAACACAACCGCTACCTGTACATTTATTCAATATGGCGGTCATTACACCCCTCCTCATCCTCAGCATCTATCGCTTCCTTATTTATCTTCTCTCTTTTCATCTCTTGTTCATCTATCATCTCTTCATCAATTTTCTCATAATTTAGCTTATCTTCTTTACTGTCTTCACTATCTATCTCATGCTTTCCAGTAACATCCTCCTTCTTATCTTTCGCTGCATGTTGATCCATATGCTCATCATCTTTCTTCATAACTTTGACATTGTGCTCCATTTTTTTGCTTGAAGCATCTTCATTGAGAGTCTCAAAACTTAAATTCTTGTTCACATTGAAAGCTGAATCATATTTACGTCTTATTCCGGGACATATTTGGTTTCGTACATTTGGACATGTCAACTTCATTCTTTCTGGTATTAAATTTTCTTTGATAGCTGCGCACTTTTGCTTCAGGACTTCGCGCAGCTCTGCAATAACTGAACTATTACTATCATCACTTTCGTCATCGTTCTTGATATTACCTTGAATCATTTTCGGAATATCATGAGACAATTAGAGGGGAACAAATTCATAGCTTTCAGATTTATCATAGCTATTCATGTGGGAAGAGAGATTCTGTGCTTTCTTGCATGAGCACATCTGATGTCTCTGCAAGTTATCTACTCGTGAAAAAACTCTTGAACGATTTTGACAAGTAGAAGCCATCTTAAGATTGTGCAGAGGTTAACTGACAATCATGTCCAAACACGTCAATGCTAATTTCAATACTGACGTTATATTCATCTGCACTCTCTTAATATATGATTTGAGCCTCCCGCAATTCTTCAATGATGGAAACTATTTCATTACTGTGACTTAGATTTCCTGCTGCTTGTGATGCCAACAGTAAACGAAGACGATCGACTAGCTCAGGTGGAGGAGGATGAGGGTAATGATGATGATAAAGAGGAGGAGAAGGAGGAGGAGGAGGAGCAGGAGCTATCCTATCCTGAACGTTGTATATTGCTTCATACGGATCCCAACGGTCTTGTGCATGAGATGCAATTTTTTATTAATAGTGGCCATTCACTACAAAGCCCTGTGTGTAAAGCAATTATTAAGAAATTGCGTCAAAAACATGTGATGTATTATTGAATACTTTTATAAATCTAGGTGAAGATTTTTTTTTTACAATGAATGTGATCTATTAAAACTAGTTTAAGATTGTTCTTGAATAAAAATTTATATTAAGCAAATAAAACTATTTGTATTTATTCCTAATTCCCTATCCTGTTAGAATAAGTCAATAAATTAATTAGTTCATTATTGAATTATCCAAGTTGTTAACTATTTTTATCTAAAATTGGGTTCTTTCTTAGTTTAATTATTTTTTACCTGATTTGATTACTTTTATTTTGGTTAAAATATTTTTTATTCAATTTAATTAGTTTTATCTTGGTTTAATTAGTTTCAGCTTAATTTAATTATTTTTTATCTTAGTTTCATTAGTTATAAGTTTCAAGTAACCCTAATTAGTAACTTCCGATTATGGTAGAAACTTCATACTGCGCATGCGCGAATGACCATGCACTGAGCGATAAGACTGATGCGTGAAAAAAGTCTTTGCCAGTTACGCATAATTCTCGAGTTTTCAATATATAATACGTTGAAAACGGAGTTAACTACTTTTTAAGATGGCGGACATGCACTAAACCTGACTTTTCTTGTTCAAATTGAGTTGCTTTTTTATGTATTAATTCCTTCAAAATAGCCCTAGGTTCTGAGCGCGCGAAATTCAAATTGATAAAATGTAGGTTGATTCAAGCTACAGTATCAGATTACGCATGCGCAGAGTACCTGCATTATCGTTCGAACACCATCGGACCCTCTGTGTTCAATTCATACGACAGAAAGAGAGATGTGTTGAAACCCTTTTTTCGAATTCTCATGTATCTCGTTGTCTATCGAACATGGTATAAAGATAAGTCCGATTGACTGCAGGCTACAATATCCCAGTAATTTGAAAATGTTGAATGAAATGTGAAAAAAAAAAAAAATAAATAAAATCAAATTTTAATGGCTAACCAATGTTCTTCATATTTGTTAATTAGTTTGAGTTATGATAAGTATGAATTGTTGTTCAAATATTATCGGACTCTCTCTGTTTAACTCACATGATAGAAAGAGAGACGTGTTGAAAACTTTGTTTCGAATTCTCATGCGTTTTGTGGTCTAATCTCACATTGATTCGCCAGTTGATGAATTGAAGCGCGGGAAATTTAAATTGATAAAATTTAGGCTACTTGAAACAGCGCAGGGAATGTCAACGCGACACTTGTAGAAATAGGGGAAACCCCCACATCTTTTGGATATGAGGTAGACGCATGGTACTTGTAGAAATATCAACACCCTTGGACATGGAGGGAATACCAGCGCGCGCAGAACGCACTAGGGTGACACATACAGTATGTCGGTGAGGTACGCGCAGACTGAGAATCAATTCAACGGCCGATAAACCCATTACCGAATGTTGATACATTGATCTTAGTGCTAACAAGAAGTACTGAGTGACGCCTTCAGTTATTTACACCGATTTGTAAGGTAGGCTCCTGATATAGCAACTGAGGCTCCATCTGTGGCTGGAGATGTGCATTATCGACGATCCCTGTTTTACCGACTGATGGTAACATAACTCCCTACCTTTCCGACCGATGGTAAACTGATAATATACAAATGACCGACCTTCCTGCTGTACCGACTGATGGTAATGTAGCTCCCTACCTTACCGACCGATGGTAACTTGATGATATAAAAAATTACCAACTTACCTGTTTCACCAACTGATGGTAGTTAGGTCCGTAAGGTAGAACCCTGACGTATCGACCATCTGTTGGTACCTTTAAAATCTGCGTGACGGTGGCGCCATCTGTTGATACATTATAAATCTGCATTACCGACTGATGGTAATATCGAATTCGGTAACTTGCGACGATGGTTGCATCTGTTTGTACGTTAGAAATCTGCATTGCCGACTTATGGTAATATCGACTGTCGGTAACTTGCGACGGTGGTGCTACATGTTGGTACATTAGAAATCTGCATTACCGACTGATGGTAATATCGACTGTCGGTAATTTGTGTCGTTTACACCATCTGTCGGTCATTGGAAATCTGCATTACCGACCGAGGCCACTTACCGACTGCTGGTAACTTAGCATGGAACAGAACCTGCTCGGTCGGTAAGTGTTCTAGAACCGACATAGCCTTACTACTGACAATTATACGTGGCATTTCCTCGAGTTCGATCTTGGCAATCGTTACGTATTTTCCTGGGAGAACAACGTCCGGATGAAATGATAAAAAATTATGTCTACACAGAATTATTGGACTAATTTAAAAAATATATATACATAATAATTACTTCAATTATTGAAAACAAATCCACAAAAAATATTCTTTGAAATTATTTTTAAATAAACACGCGCGCTCAAGCGCGCGGTCGTTCTCGTATATGTTAAAGCAGATAACTCAAGGATTTTCCTGGGAGAAAATTAAGAGATGTATTTTTCAACAGAATTTTTTTCTTAATGGTCTCGTTGATATTGATGACACTTTTTTTCATAAAAGTAGATTGAGCCGCTTGATGGTAGTATTGCGCAGCCGTGTGGGGGTGCTGTATGAGCGTAGCGCTGCATTAATGGTTTTTATTTTTTTACCCATGTCAAACCTCCACAAAAAATTCAGCAAAAATATATGTTCAAGCTGATAATATGCAGATATTTTTCAGAAGAAATTGTAGGTGTATCTCCAAAATATGACATAAAAAATTTGTTAGAAAAATTCAAACATTTTTCTTATCTTATTTTTTATAAAAACTTTTGCATATTTTTTTTACATTACCCTCATTGATGTATGTAACATATATTTTGTTAATTAAAATTGGTTTTACTCAATCGGATCACTCAAAAATACAATTTTAAGATTATCATTGCGCGAAATTATACTTTACATGGGCATGAAACTATGACGTAAATTTGACCTTAATACGTGCGGGGGCAGATTTTACATGCTCAGCCGGCTAGGCCCTTTGGCACAAATTGTCTGTAGAAGTGCATTGAGAGGAATTTCGGGGTAGGTTTGGTCGGATTTGACCCCCGTCCTCTCCATGGATTTTGCATTTTTACATTCTCATTCATGAGAGTGTAATGTAATCGTTCAAATTTTCGATCTCTGGTTTTCAACGGATCTTTACGTTCCGGCACTCACAGAGTCCAAAAATCAGAAAATTTTGTCGGTGTCTGCCTGTCTGTATGTCTGCCTTTCTGTATGTATGTATGTATGTATGTATGTATGTATGTATGTATGTATGT
>CAKNXH010056998.1:49671-71406 GCA_932178445.1 Andricus quercusramuli
TGTATGTATGTATGTATGTATGTATGTATGTATGTATGTATGTATGTGTGTATGTATGTCTGTATGGTTACCTGAATGTTGTAGCCACGCTAACTTTTGAAGGATTTGTCCAATCGAGTCAGCCTTTAATACAATTTTTGAGGGTCCTAAAATGAGGGTTAAGTTCGTTAACCAGATATTTCCAACAAAAATAAAAAATTTTAGAGCATTTTCAAAATTTGAAAAAAAAATTTTTTCAAGATTTAAAAATTTTTGTAAAAGTTTCTTACAGATGGGTGAAAGACTTGAAAATTGCCTTAATGAAATTTTGGAATTCGATAAAAATTAGAAAAGTTATATACTTTTCAAAATTTTTAAAACTTTCATAAAGTAGAAAAAAATATATTTTTCTGATAGATTAAAAAATTTCAATCAAAATTTTTACTAAATGTGAAATATATTTTGAAACTATCCTTATCAAATTGTTTAAGTATATACAAATTCAAATCTTAAGAGCATTTACAAATTTGAAAACAACATTTTTTGAAAAGTTTCCGAAATTTTTGTGAAAGTTTCTTGTACACGACAAGGAAACTTGAAAATTATTTAAACTGCCTTCTTAATTTTGATAAAAATCTAAAAAAAAGATATGTTTTTCAAAATTTTCAAAAAATAGAAAAAAATTCTTTTCTGATAAATTAAAACATTTTAAGTGACATTTATAGGTATTAAATCTATTTGAACATTATCCTATGAAATTTTTCAATACAAGCAAAATTCAAAGAGTTGGATCAACAAGATTAATTAAATCATCATATAGCAACATGTTTCGATTACACAAGAATTGAAAGGGTTCTATAAGATATTAATTATTAAGTAAATTATACTAGGTACGATCTTTTTAATATCTTCTTCGAATTCTCTGACTTGCATGTTCCAAATTAGTTCTCCTGAATTTTTTTAAACATATTAACAATCGACAAATATGAAATATTAAACGTACTTTTGTATTACTTATTTTAACAATGCAAATTATATTCAATAAGAAAATCTTTTTTTTTAACATTTTAACGAAAAACATACCAATTTCTCATATTTCGTTTTATTTTGTTTACATGGTTTTATTTTTCAGAAGCAATCGTCTGTATAACCTGGCTGCTGAGCGCGAAACGCGAGTATCGCAATGAGAATGTAATCGTCAAGGCCGTAGGTGCTTTGAGAACCCTCTTCATAATCAAATTGAAAAAAAACATTTTCAGTTTTACTTTCTGATTGTAGTTTTTGAGGGGTTCGATTCACAATTTGTTATTTTCGCGCTCAAACCGGGTACATTTTCACGGCAGCTGAGAATAAAATTCAGTGCTAAGTAAGTAGAAAATATTAAAGTCACGATGGAAAATAAAATTTGTACATCATTTAGTAATATATGAATAAGCAGTACCAGATCTAGGTACAGAAATAAATATAATGTACATTAGATATAATAGTGTTGAAAATAATCTAGAAAAGTTCACATTTTGGAAAATTCGCAATCATGAAATTACAGTTGTTGACGTTTTGACATTTAGTTTTGAAAAGTCTGTGCACAAATGTGTGAAAAATATAAAGACCGAGCGCGTAGCGCGAGGTAAATACATTATCGAGTGCGAAGCGCGAGATCAATGCTTTCTTGAGTGCGAAGCGCGAGAACCAACAGTCGCGCGCCCTAAGCGCGCTCAAACTTGCGAGCCGCGCGCTCAGCGCGCAATGAGAATGAGCCCGCGCAGCGGGCATATTTTTTTGTGTTTATTTACTGGAGGTGATACCTTTGATAGTATCCAGTTTAAAATTAGCACAAATTTTAAATTCTAGCCCCAAATTGTCCGGATATCGATGGGTCCTAAAAGAAACTACGCAACTCGCAGCGACGGATAGAAACTACGTATCTGGCGCGCTCCATAATAAGTATATAGAAATTTGTATATACTTAGTGTAGAGCGCGCCAGATACGTAGTTTCTATCCGTCGCTGCGAGTTGCGTATTTTCTTTTAGGACCCAGCGATATTTACATTGATGCCATTTCTGGGGCATGTTTGGTCGGATGTGACACTTATTTGGTGATGGAACATTAATTTTTAATTTTTGTTGTACACCTCCCGAATAATGTGTGTTGAAATTAAAAGTAAAAAAAGCAGAAATATTATTTCTTTTTGCGAGAAAATTTACGTTTTTGTAAACATTTGTTTTTTTGCTCCCATTTTTTCAGGCGACATTCGAAAAACCGAAAGTGGCAATGTTTCTTATGAACACTATCCAACATTCTTATGCAAACAAAAAAAAATGAAGAATTTAAAATTCGTAAAAATTGGTGTGGAATTCAACCTTTTAAAAAGTTTAAGAGTTTTTTTTTTAAGAAATTCAAATTCTAAACAAATTGCTACTCTTTCAACTTACCGTTTTTCTCAGCAGTTCAAGCAAAAATTAAAAATGTTGGTGAAAAAAAATGTTAATGTTTTCCTTCTGAGAAAATGGCTTACCTAAAAAAAAGTTTTCATGAAAGATGTGGTTATCAGTAGAAAGAGAAAGCATTAAAGAAAAGCTGAGAGCTTTCCACTGATGTTGACAATTGAATTTAAATTGCTCATCATTCCTGAGATAATTTTTTTTTCGGCGAAACTATAGAATGCATACCCCTTTATTTCCATCGTAAACTGATATATTAAAAGGGCCATTTATATTGATACCATAACCTGGACCTTTCTCCATGATTTCAAATGGAATCGCTCTTAGAATTATTTTTCAGTTTTTAAACGTGATATTCTTCTTATTTGAATAATCTTCAAGTAAAAAATTCCAATCCTTGAAATGAAGCATAATATGTTCAGCGATTTTAAAATATTCTTTGTTGTTTTTTGTTCAGGAAAACGTTTCTATACTATTAGCATTTTTGAGCAGAGGATTTGTTTTTTTTACACTCCACGTCCATTTTCATGAGAAAAAGCATGTTTGGTTGTTAGTCCAATATACATATATATAGTGAGACATGGTTGCAGCTGAAATTTTACTGCGATTTCGCTGGGAGCAGGTGCAATTTTTCAGATTAGCACCCGCTCCCGGCGAAACCCTGCGGTTGTCCTTATGGCAAACTTTTAGCTATATATTGTATATATACTGCTGTAAATAAATGAAGAAAATGTGATATCTGATTGGTTATCGTGACATATAACATAGCACAAATACCATTAAAAACATTCATAAACTAGCGCAAAATAATGAACGTTACTTTACATTACCGTTACCCGAATATTGCAACGCGTTGGTGTAACCGATTCTTTTTAAAATATGTAACGAGTTACCGTTACCACGATACTAAAAACTGTAACATTCGCGATAACGCGCTGTTGTCACACACTGGTGGTTAGAATTTCAAACTCAAATTCAACTATTCATCAGCAGTAAAGTGAATTGTATCATATTTAAATTCCAAGATTAGAGTATTTTTAAGATTCATTTTTTTGCGTTGGATATTATGCCTATGGTGGGACAGTGTTGGCGCAACGGTTTCCCCCCACATGCTGCGTAGGCTATATAGACGACACCGTTAAGAATTTCATCTTCAGAACTGAAAGTCAGTGTCAAGGGAGTCTACCTGGAAATAATGAAGTGAGTACAAAACTTGTTTCATACCTGGCTTTCGATGTTTATTACCTCGAATTATAACTTACAAATAAATAAAGAAGATAAGAACTTGAATATTTACAACAACAGTGCAATGTCAAAACTCAATGTTATTCTCATGATATTTCAACTTTTAAACAATACGCTCAAGTGAGAGAGACAATTTATTTAAATCTATCCATCTGGAGGGTCAAAGAGAAAAACGTCATTTTTTTCGTCAGGAAGTATTTAAAAATCTCGTTTTATTGTTCTATTGATCAAAGTAAATTCGCATAGATATCACGTGTCAACTACGATGAATAATACATGTTTTTATTAAATTTAATACTTTACTAGCCAAAATTAAAAAAATTAAAATTAATTTAATAGCCAAGTGTGAGTTTTTTACAATCTTGAAATCCCTAATCTCTGAATTATACTTTTAAAGATTCTAAATAATTAGGGTTTATAGAAATCAACTGTATTGCTACTACATTTTTGTTGAGTGATCATAATTTGTGTGCCCCGTAGCAACAATATAAGGAATAAGCGATTCACTTTCGTTAATTTAGACTTAATGTGTCTAATGTAGCCGATATTTTTAAATACTAAACTTAAAGATATTTTTGACAACCAATACAATAAATAAAAGGTAATCTTAATTAAAAACCAATATATATTTAAAAACATACATACCTATTAAAATCCATATTTCACCAATACTTCATATATTGTAAATATGCAATTCCAAAATTGAAATGAAATACCATAAAGCTTATGACCTTCATTATGCTAGTATATTAAGTTTAAGAAATACGTGATTAGAATTCAGCTACATACATACATGAATTTTAAATTTAACTTTCAAGAGCGCAGTTGCGTAAAATGAATTCTATTGAGAAAAATAAAAGAACCTGTTTCTTAGGTAACGGGACTCGAATGCTATCCCCTTAGGATTGAAATTCAACACTCCGACCCCTGCGCTATGAAGCCTGATAACAATTTTTTCGCTTGCGAGTATTTGACTTCAAACCAGTCACCCTCTTTCACGCTTCGGTTCCCCTTCCAATTTCCCTCAAGCAACGGTTCGTTTTCCTCAACTTTGAATATTCTTTGGGTACCAGCTTTACGCAGATTTTGCGGAATCTTTCCCTAAACAATTTTGTCCATCTATATTACTGTCCTATGTCTTTCGTTTCAGGCGTCATTCACTCCACTGACCCTTCCAATTTCCCTCGAGCAACCGTTCGTTTTCCTCAAATTTTGAGTATTCTTTGGGTACCAGCTTTACGCAGATTTTGCGGAATCTTTCCCTAAACAATTTTCTCCGTCTATATTACTGTCCTATGTCTTTCGTTTCAGGCGTCATTCACTCCACTGATACTTTTCATTATGCAATTTAATTTAATTTTATATATTATTCTTCTGACAGTTTGAAATGTTGGTTATAGATTATTTTGTTATGCTAATGTATAATAAATATATGCAGATTATTTGAATTGTGTATTTGAATGATTAAAAATACATTCAAATATTTGAATCAAATTGCTTGACGCAGCAAACGCTTGCTAAATATCTTCATAAAAGTAAGGTTAAAAATGTTCAAGGAACGCAATATTTTTAAGTTAAATTCAAGGTCTATAGGAAGTCTGAAAATACAGTTAGAAGCTTGTTCGTAATTCTTCCACTGCAACGTGTACCGTTTTCCAGAGGCGTGCCTTGCCGCGTGTATATCAGCTCCTATAATAAATTCTTGTTAGGCTGTATGTGAAAATCGGTTACAGAATATACTTCTATTATGAAAAAGATCTACAATCTACTTTCGTTATGGACTATTCTAATCTGAGTATGTGAAAAATCGACCACCGGAAAGCCAGAGAATTATTTTAAAAATTATTATATGCTACAAAATCATTGGAATCATATATTTAGTATTCTATATTTTCTGCTTGTGAATTAATTGCTTAATTAATTTTAATTAATTAATTCATTAATTGATTTTTCAAATATTAATTAATATAATTAATTATTTGTTTTTTAACTAAATTTTTCACATATGTACATATCGACGTGATTCAAACAAAAAAAGTTCTGTATATTTTGCTGAAATCGCGGTAAATTCTACATATTGCAAGTGCAATTTGTCGGAATACACCCCAGATTTCCTAAGAATCATGAGTATTTTTGTCGAATGAAGGCACGTTAAGTGTGATTGAATTTTTACATTTTGAAGTACATTCAAGGATCTTAAATTATTAGGGGAGCGGTGGCGAATGTGGCGCACATAAAGGAAAATGCACGATTAAAATTCAAATATAAAGCAAAATATTGTAATAAAATATATTTCGTTAGGGATAATATCTTACCAATACTGTACGCATGGAGATCATTCAATTGAAGTTCATTAAGACAGTTAATTGATGTAAGACCCAAAAAGTGCATCTGCGCCAAGTTGTCCTATCTTGTTTGGTAATGTGGCCCGTTACGATTTAAATTCATAATTATTGAATGGAAAACAAATTATGAAGAAAGATTAGTAAAATTTGATAAAAATAAGATGAATATATTTATGTTCAATATTATTAACATACTGGAGGGATTGTATCTGCCGAAATTTCAAGAAAAAATGTTTTTTATCAGTGTCACCAGTTCGTCACGGTGAATTAGTCGGGGGCTAGCCAGATGACCCAACTTATCCCAGTCAAGGTCTAGTCGGGTACTACCCCAGGTGAGAATACACCACTGGCGCAGTACCACTATTGCTATACTCTAAACATATAACAAAAAAAGTATTTAAAAAATAAATATTAATTGATTGTGAGTATTTTGTCTATAAATTAATTAATTGCCCTGCTCAGAATGAATACATAAATCATATTTTTTAACATTGTATTACAAATAAAATTTCTTACGCTACGGGGTTTCGAACCCACATCTATACCTGCATCTGTCGCCTAGCAGTCGGTAGTCTTAACCATTGCGCTAAACGTACGAGTTGAAACTAGATGAAAGAGCCATCTTCATAAGGTACAGCACAAAAAAGTTATAACGACCATTTTTTCAACTTTTTTTCCTCAATAATTTTTTTATTATTATACGACCCCATAAAACAGATGTGAAAAATAAATGAACTTTTACCAGGAATATACATAAAAATTTTTAAAAATAAATGATTCAAATCGATTACAATTTTTCTCCGTGTAATATTTTTTTTCCTCGTCTTAGACTATTTTAAAACTTTTGACATTGATGTGAAATGTCATTTTTAATAAGCGTTGCAAATTCATAGCCACGGAACTTACCATTTTATGGCGTATTACGGCAGTTTTTTTAAAGCTTTTCTATAACGTTTCGCTTTTCATGTGTTTTAGACTATTTTACGACAATTGAGAAGAATTTGTAGTTTTTCGAAATTTTCGAGCACATTAACAGTCTTAAGATCTCGTTGAATTTATATTAAAAATGGTATATTAAAACAAGAATAGCCCGACCAGAGCTCGACTAGAACCCGTCTAGGAATTTTGACATAAAACTAGCCTACACAGAGGATTAAGATTATTTGAAATAGCTCGATTAGTCCCCGACCAGCCCCCAACTAGAAATGTTCATCAAAAAGAACCCCACTAGCGACCGACCAGTCCCCGACTAGGGACATTGCCTACAAAGTTTCTCCGACTAGCCCCGGACTAGTGCCGGACTTCTAATAGGGCCAAGCGGGGCTATTTCCACAAGGGGAAGGATATGTTCCAATAATTATTAATGGAGAAACTTTTAAAACAATTTTTTATATTAATCTTTAATATTAAAACAAGGTACAGCCCGAATGCGCTATATTAGTCACATGTGAATAGTATTTAATAAAGATTTTTTACATAAAAGTTTATTAATTTCACTCAAAATGATAAACTTCAAAGCATTGAAGAAACTCGGAACAGTATATTTTCAAAAAATTGTATAAGTTTACACAAAACTTCTGTAATTTTTTACTTGTTTTTAGCTACTCTGACAATACAAGCGAAAGAACCAAAACTATCTTTTCGTCATAAAAATCAGGCAATTAATTTAATTATCCCAAGTTTCCAATAATGTAACGCTAAAAACATATACACATGTAATGAAACTACCTCCACAAGCAGAAAATGCGTTAATATTCGAAAACTCGAGCCATAAAATAAATGAAAAACTGTTTTTCACCAGATGTCATACAAACTCTTCTTTTGTAATTCTACAATCAGTTCTGAAAAATACGTCCATTAAACCATTAGATCAGCTATAATTGTTAAATACACGTAATTCTTAGAGATTTTCAAGCTTTCTTTTAAAAGGTATGATGCCATGAATTTACAAAAGGTAGTCAGGTATACGTTACCGGATGACATTTACTCATATTTAATCGAATTTATATTGATACTGAGTTCAGTCAAGATAATTACACGCAGAAAAAAGAAATTTAATATTTACTAATCAAGAAATGTAAAGTGTTTCTTGTAACCGTAACATTACACGGAAAAAAAAGTTCATTAAACTTTCTTGAAGTATTACAAGAGTCGGGCATGAGAGCGAACCTTGAACAAATTTTCTATATTCTGTATAACTTTCAGGATTTAATTTAGAACAAACCTAGAATAACTCTACAAGAATTCTGTAAACTTCATATTGAACTCCGATTTGAAAAAGTTTAATGAAATATATAAAGAAATTCATGAAAGAATGCTGAAAACTTTCGTAGAAATCACAATTGTGGTATTGAAAGTTTGTGATCACATAATTATAAGGTTTAAATACCTCAATTCAGTCAAATGTATAGAAAAATTCTTCAAAAAATGTTGAAAAATCTTATAGAAATTCGATTCGAAGTATTGAGTGTTTGTGAACTACTTCAATATAAGATCTATAGACTTCAGTTCTTTAAAATGTAGGTGCGCAGTCGCTACTGTGCGCAGGCAGCGACTTTTCCGCATCGCTCTCGCGTGAAAAAAAAGAATTCAAGTCTTAGCCCTGGCGGACCGGCCGAACGCAAACATTACGCTACAGCGTAACGGTAAAGTAATGGTAAAGTAATGCTAAAGTAATATGGCATTATAATTTATAAAGGAAACAAAATTAATATGTAAATTGTTGCAATTACAATAAAACGTTAAAATTTACATTAAATGGTCATGCCGTAATTGCAACAAGTGGCTTTCTCAGCGTTAAAAAATAAAAAAACAAAGTGGCTGTCATTCAAGTCGGGACCCTGCAGACTGGCAACCCACTTAAAGCCACGTTAGCGGGTTGCCAATATGCAGGGGCCCAACTGCAATGACGGTCACTATGTTTTTTTATTTTTTAATGCTGCAAAAGCAACTTTTTGCAATTGCGGCATGACCGTTGAACGTAAATTTCAACGTTTTATCATAATTGCAACAGTTTACATATTAATTTTGTTTCCTTTATTAATTATAATGCCATATTACTTTACCATTACTTTAGCATTACTTTACGGTTACGCTGTAGCGTAATGTTTGCGTTCAACCGGTCCGCCAGGGAGAGAACATTAGCACGCGTTGAAAATTAAAATATTAAGTTTGCCAATAACCGACACATCTCTAAGTGGTAAATCTACTACCCAGGTGCACCGGAACGTGCACCAGGTCGTTCAAGACGTCATCTACGAGAACTTTTATAGAATCTGAATTGCATCAATAGCCAAAATAACTACCAATGGTGAGTCGACGATCAGGATGCACCGGAACGTGCACCAGGTCGTTTGGCACGTATTCTATGAGAACTGCTTTAAAATTCAAATTGTGTCAACATCCAAAATAATTAACAGTGGTGAGTCGACGATCCGGGTGCACCGAGTCGCGCACCAGGTAGTTTAGCACGTATTCTACGAGAACTTTTTAGAAATTTGAATTGTTTCAACCACCAAATTAACTACCGTCGAGTCACCATTGGTAGTTATTTTGGCCATTGACACAATTTAAATTGTTGAAAAGTTCTTGTAGAATACGTGCTAAGCGACCTGGTACACGTTCCGGTGCATCCTGATCGTCGACTCACCATTGGTAGTTATTTTGGTAGATAAACCTCAAGATTTCTAAAGAAATCATCAAGTCAAGCTTCCTTCGATCGTTTTTTTATATTAACAAAATATGAGAGAAAACAAAGTTTTCGTATTTTTGTTTCGGTCTTACGATCCATTTAGAAAAAATTGAAAACCTAAATTGAGTCAAAATTCCTTTTTATTGACGTTTTGGCCCCATCTGTGGGCCTTCATCGATACAAACATCTTAAAGAATAATCGGAGTCAATCATAAATATAAGTTGAAGCGAATGACAACATTCTAAAATATTGTGAAGTCAGATATCATTCTGAAGTTTTAAAAATCATTATGAAGTTTGTAAAAAAAGTATTGGGAAACTATAAAGTCCAAGGAACTTTTCCAATATGT
This sequence comes from Andricus quercusramuli, assembly GCA_932178445.1. Lineage (NCBI taxonomy): Eukaryota > Metazoa > Arthropoda > Insecta > Hymenoptera > Cynipidae > Andricus > Andricus quercusramuli. The sequence continues at coordinate 59,724 of CAKNXH010056998.1, forward strand.
TCAAAAAGGTTTACATTTTGTAATTAAAATGCTGTGAAACAGCTAACAAACTGATGTTTTTTTGCAAACTTCATAATGATTTTTGAAACTTCAGAATGATCTGACTTTACAAAATTTAAAAATGTTGTCATTCGCTTCGACGTATATTTATGATTGACTTCGATTATTCTCTTAGATGTTTCTTTCTGAAATAAAAATTTGATAAGTTTGTTTTCTCTCATATTTTCTTAATGGTAGTTAGTTTGGCTATTGACACAATTTAGATTCTAAAAAAGTTCTCGTAGATGACGTTTTGAACAACCTGGTGCACGTTCCGGTGCACCCGGGTAGTGGACTTGCCATTTAGAGATGTGTCGGTTATTGGAAAACTTAAGATTTTAATTTTCAACGTTAAAAATTGAAATAGATTCAACTTTTAAAATTATTTGCAATGCAAGCCTTTAATTTCATGTAACTTATATAAACTTATTCTATATAGCTATATAACATCTTATTAATCTTGAACCTACTAGAATTTATAACCAAAAAAGAATTTGCGATTAAAAATTTGTTCGAAATTTAAAGTTTCCAAAATTTAAAAAATGTCAAAGATCCCGAAATTTGTAATTACCTAAATTTTAAACTAAATTTTCGAAACATGATATTCTTGAAATTACTGACATTATAAATATAAAACTCCAGAAATTTTCAAATTTCCAAAATCATTAACCTAGAATTTTCAAATCACAAAAGTTTGTCAAACAGCCCTGCACAGCTGTAGCTTATATTTTAGATTTTTTTTTATACTACAAGTTATGTTAGCTGCGAGGCTTTCTCAGGAGCTCCGAATGCGTAGGTAGGGGGTTCGAACCCACAGCGAATAATAATTCTAATAGCGTGCGATTATTTGTGTAGTGATTGTTTGTGTAATAGTAAATAATTATGTACTTAAATATCTGAACAAAGATTAAAGCATAATGATAATAATAATGATGATAAAAAAAAATTTTTAGGCTAAAAATCGGCCATGATTTTATAGAACTGTTCTCTATAGTTTCGAGACTTCTTCGATGTAGACTGTATATTAGCTGGACTTATAGATTTTCTAGAACTATTCTACGTTTTTCGCATTTTAGAGAACTCTGTATTAAATTTTGTAGAATAGTTCGATGCAATGTAAAACCAAGAAGATTTTAACTTTTAATAAACTACCCGTCGTATCCTCTCCTATAGGACTAGTTCTATGAGATTTAATGAAATTTTTTTTCCCGTTTAAAAACTGCTCTTAATGAAGGAGTGAAAATGTCAAAAGCACTAAGCATTTCGTAAATGTCACAGTGAAATTAGGGTGAATTTAACGGCAAACCTTTAGTAAAATAAGGCTTTATTCCCTGATATGAAATACGGTAAGATATGTAAAATCCACTGAACCGAGATTACAATAGTGGCGCAATGAACATTACAGAAGGATCGGTACATGCTACCGATCCGAATAGCTTGTTTAGCTCGCCCTCAAAGTCGTAATAACGCAACCTATCCGCGCGGACCACCGGATGAATTCATGACGTCATCGGCAATGGATGGATTGCGTCACCTAAAAACCATTTATTTTTGACATTTCCGTGACAGTCGTCACATTACTCCATATTCTAACTCATCAATGAAGGGGTTTTACAATAAATAACACAATTTTGGATCGCAAATCTTATTCACAGGTCGCGTACAGTTGAGAGTTTATTGGAGCAAGACGTTTTTGCGTTCCGCGACTGTTCCAGCTGACTTGTATGGATATATGAGGTAAATGTGAGAAATTTTGTCGTGTGCCGCGATGGCATGAACGCGTATTCAAAAGACGTTACCGAGGTCGCCACCTTAGTTAAAACTGCATTTCGGAATTATTTCACAGATCGCAACGCGTATAATAGTGTAATGGTTAAGGTAATCGACTTGCGTGCTTAGGTTTATGCGTTTAACCTCCCCCCCCCCTCCCCCTTGCGTGCGAAATTTCAATGGTCTTATAAGCGTTGTAACTCACAAGTACCGATTAATTATAAGTATATCCGAAAATATATCTCAGAATTAACCATTTGCTTACTTATTAATCATTCTTTAGCATTTTTTTTTAATTTATAGAGCCGTCCAAACTATAGTCTGCACCGTTAGCATAAGCTAGATCTGTTTATATTGTCCGTCGAAGTGACATGATAATTCGTAATTGCAGCTTCGAGGAATAGTGCAGAATAGCGACTGGATCGGTAAAATCTACTGATCCGCAGGTCAACAGCACTTGAGAATCGGTACTGGTAACCATCAAGGATAGTCATATTCAGTTGCCTATAGTTGTAAAATTGACTGAACTGACGTGTTGCCCATATACGTACTTGGAACATCAGTAGATTTAACTTGGTTTTAAGTAAAATATAGGGTTATTTTTTCTGCGTGTAGAACAGGGTATTGTGGGAAAAATAGGTTTAATAAATCCTTGTGATTAAAAAAAGTATGCTCTGAACACAAGCGTATCATTTTCTAGGGAAATGATATTGTCGACTTTTTGAACTTCACCCATATAATAAACTTCATACAGCACTAACCCAGTTGGAAAATTCAGTAATCCTCCGGAGCTCACCACCGGTGCAGTACTGGCCCTGTGCTGGTTACCAGTAAAGATAATCGTCAGTTCGCCCAGTACTGGGGGATTCTTGGTTCTACGATCGGGACAGTACTATTTGAAAAATTGAAAAATACGTTTAAAAATATGGTTCCTGTTTTCTAAAATTTCAAAAAAATATGAATTCAAATATCGCGAAAACAATTTTTTTACGTTTTTTTTTTAAATTGTGAAATCCATCTTTATGATAAATTGTAAATGCTCAGGAAAAATTACATTGATGTCATTTTCAATCGTTGTAAAATAGTCTAAACCGCCTAAAAATCAAAAACTTTCACGAAAGTTAACAAAAAACTGTTATTAAAAAAATTGTCGCAGCACGCGATAAAATTTCTAACTTCCGTCAATACAAATTTTAAATGCTCATTAAAAATGACTTTTTATGTCATTATCAAAAATTATAAAATTGTCTATAACGAGAAAAAACAAAATATTTCAGAAAGAAAAATTGTAATCGATTTAAATCATTTATTTAAAAATGAATCCATTTATATTCCCGTTAAAAGATCACTTATCATGCATATATATGATTTCGTATAATGATAAAAGAATTAACGTGAAAATAGAGTTTTAAATTGTTGTTTAAACTATTTTGAGCTGTGACTTACGAGGATGGTTTTTTCATTTACTTTCAATTCTGTAGGTATGGAGTAATGGTTAAGACTACCGACTGCTAGGCAATATATCCAGGTGTAGATGTAGGTTAGAAACCCCGTCATGTTAGCGATTTTATTTGGAATACAATGTTTAAAAATGTAATATATGTATTCATTCTAAGCAGGACCATAAACATTTATAGAAAAAATACTCGTGATCAATTATTATCCATTTTTTAATTATGTCTTTTGATATATCTTTAGAGTATAGCCATTGAATGATTTTCTATCATTTTTGAAATTAAGTTTGTCATTTTCGTACGCCAGCGGATTGCCAGTACAGAACGAGTACTCGTGTTCAGTACCGCGCCAGTACCGCACGCCAGTAATGCGGAGCATTAACAGCCAGTACTGGCCCAGTTCATATTCCCAGTACTGAGACCCCGGCAATCTTTACTGGGTCAGTACTGCGCCAGTGGTATAATTCCACCTGGGATTATCAATTGTAAAAAAATTATCTGCATGGTTTATTCGGAGATGTATTATGAATATACTTATTATTAATGGGTAGTTTCAAATTTCAACGCTCATACAATAAACCAGAATAAATTGTAAAGCAGCGCAAGAAGGATTCCATTACTAAATTGGCACCTTCATTAGAAAGGGCTGAAAAAAACCTTTTTTTCGAGCAGCGAATGCTAATAGTGGATTAAAGTTGTATTTACCCAAAAGTAGTAAGCAATGCAATATGGGTTCATTAAATGATTTTAAGAAAGTTCTCAGTTGAACGGAAATGTTTTTTGATTTGTAATTTAATATTACACTCATTTCGTGTTACTGAATCGCCCGGATTCTGGCTGGCTTTACGCTTGACTGCTTCTGTCTCTCCTACTGAACGTCCGTTGACACCCTGTATGCTCGAATAATTATTAGCGCCGTATCAGAAGCCGTTTATATCGAGACTCTATATACTGTGCCGGCTTCAGAGACTATATGTGCGGTCCTGAGTATTGACATAGAAAAGCGCTCGTCACTGTGCTGACCAGACCCGAGGCCGGCGCAGTAACGCGAGATGAGTGTATTATTCACTACCAAAGACTGTACCTTAAAAAAATTCAACATCATTCTCTGGCCAACAGTAGATTTTTTTTAATTATACAATATTGGAATTTTCAAATCCATACACAGAATAGAAGATATTACCCGATTGAACTAAAACTTAGGGAGCTTACTGCTATTAAGCAAGTAAAACTTTTACCCACTGTTAGAATCCGCTCCTGAAAAGAATAGTAAGTAGCCATTCGCCACGAGCTAGGTACGATATTTTTCATAACAAGCGCTTCGGAAATTCGGCTTTCGCTGCCTATTGAGTGATTCACAGTCGCCTGTATCAACTTTCTAGTCTAGGATTGATAGCACAACTTTCAACCCACTCAAGGGGCATCGAAAGTCGAGCTTTCGATGCGCGTGTTTTGACATAGTATATTGCGTAACAAGGGTCGAAAGGACGCGATTCTACGAGCGGAAAGTTAGATGCCCGAGCGAAGCGAGGGCAGATATTACACTCGTGAAATTTTTGTCTCGGCCCGAGTCATGCATACAATTTTTCATCATATCGATAATCGAAAATTCGACTTTCGATGCCTGTGTAGCGGGTCGACAATCGAGTTTTCTACCCTAGGGAAAAAAGTGACAGATCAATGTAAATGGTAGTGTTAAACACCGCTATTGAAAAATCGATTGTCGACCCACTCCGCAGGCATCCAAGTTCGAATTTTCGATTGAGGTATGATGAAAAATATTAGATTATGCAAAAATAAATGAATAAATAAACCACACCAGTAGTAAGGAATCACTTCGACCAGACACCCCTTCCACTACTCCTTAGTCCCCCTCACCGCACTATGGCGCCGACCCCTCGCCCTAAGGTAGTGTCTCTATGAAGAGTTGACGCTCTTCACCTAATATGACCTTAGTTATCTCACTCTAATGGTTACGTACTTTCCCTCTCACCTGACCTAGATCACATAACGCTGAAGAGTGGACCCAAAAATGTAGCACGTGCGTGTATGAAGAAAATTGGTGGGTTGTATGTTACGACATCACTCTATATGGTCTTAATTATCTTGCTCTAGCGGTTACGTCTATCATCAGATTATGCATTTCATCATGAAAAGATATAATTTAAACTATTCAGTGTTGTACTTAAATGCTACTTATACGTTAGGGAGGTTAGGGTCCTTCAAATGAAAACATAACATTATACACATTAATTTAGTTACATTTATTCAGTGAAATATTTCGTCAAGAAAAATAGAATACACATAATGATCATAAAATTCGACGTATATTTTATAGTAAGAAAAGTGTGGCTAATTTCGATGATGCTGTCTGTGTACATGATACAAGGACACTATTTTGTTTACAATATTTACCACCACTTAGTTGTCGGTTACTCATTGAAGAAGAGTTTTCCTTCCATTTATTTCTCTTTAACAGTTTTTTGTAAAATTTACGGACTATATTATCATTTTCATCTAGATTATTCGTAAAGAAATCAGTAAAATCAGACAAAGAATAATTATGAGACATGCAATGAAGGAACATAATACAGTATTGGCCACACACGTCCGAAGTCGCACTTTGTAGTCTTGTTGTATTCCATCTGTAGAAGGAACAATTTTCCCGTAAACGAAGAAGATGTTCAGGTACAAGAGGTGGTAACCCGTAACTGTCAAAGTAGGTAGCTCGTCCGTTGTTTCCGACGTACATGGCGACCCAATGGGTACCAGGCTGTTTATGTCCATCCGTATTAGCAACAATTGCAGCTGGTTTTGTCCACCGCTTGGGAATCTGATCGGCAGGAAATACACCTACTGTCCTTGCTTCTGTTAGGCGGAGCACTTGTAGTATCTGGAGACTGTTCATACTTCTTTGGAGATCTCAGATTTGATTGTGTGGACAATTCTACAGTATCCGCCCATAAATCTTCTGAAGTGTATGAAAGGTTATGTCCTACGGTTGTAGATGATATGGCTGGATGTGTACTGCAGACAGATGTTTTATTGTATGAGTACGAAAGCACTCCATTGAGTCGTTCCTTCTCGATCCACTTCTTCAGTCGCAGAACATTATTAAGAGCACACACAAATTTTGAGTCTTTTTTTACCCCATGATGGAAGCAAAACTCATCCAAGAACTCCAACCTTTTAAACGATGGACAGCTTAGTTCCTCCAGGTTTGTGATGCGTCTACTTGTAATCTTTTGCAGCAGCAGAGCCTTCTCATGTCCTCGAGTGTATATTAGTCTAGCAGTTCGGGCAACGTCACGAAGATTAGCATGAAGAAAATTCATTGAAACATCTCCTTCAAACCATTCAATTCCATGATGTTTACAACTGAGCCAATTATTTTGTCTTTGAGATGGGCTTGTGAGATCAGTGAAAGCATAAGGTGGAGAGGTAATCCAATGAGCTATACAGTGACGATCTAGAGTAACTAAGGCTACTTCTTTAGGTATAAAACGACCAGAATCATCACGAAATCCTTGTATATCAATCACGTAATCAACCATGATTATTTTTAATACACTATAACAGCAGAGAGTTTCCTACCGCGACGAACAAGTAGAGACTGAGGTATTCCATGAGGAGGCTTTTCCCTAAATAGAAAGTACCACCACTTCAACTAAGCACTGAAATCTGCTATAACTTGTCTAGACGAGTCTATTTCCAAAACATTATCATACTCTGCGTATACTAGACAATTAATTGTGTTAGTAAGTGCCTCTTCGAAGCGTACTTCAATTCTGAGACTCCCATGTTTTACAAGATTCCAATGAGAATAGCAATTTGCGGATAGATCAGGTGTAAGATCAAAGGCAAATAAGCAATTACCGTTTGGATATTGCTGTCGGCTAATACTATTTCCCTCATTTAGAAAATGAATACCACTTCCAGTGAATAATGTGTTATACGCATCTACATAGAGTCCTTTAGTGTTGAAGATTGGTTGTAGAGGTTTTGAAGGTATCTGGGTACCATCAAGATAAAGTGATAGATGATTGATTTTAAAATTTTGAAAATTGAAGGGATTTTTGTTGCCATTTCCATTATATGCAGTATTTTCCACAAATCCTATTATTATTCTTTTTGGTAATTGACCAAGAATAACATTGTCAAGAGTTTCAGCATGTACACCCGAGTGTATCGTTAAGGCTTTTACTTCAACACGTGTGATGGGATATTTTGCAGTACCCTGAGATAGAGCCTTAGCGTGTGCAAGAAGAACACCAGGATTAATTTTTGCTCTGCGAACAAGTAGCGAGGCCTCTTCAATACGCACGTGACAGCTGTTTGTAGTATCCATGAGGCAGAAAGTGTCCTTTGAGCGAACTAGCCGAAGTCGTAATTCGACACCATTAATAAGAAATTTATCTTGATTGAAAACGTCACAGTGTAAATGGCCTATAAGATCAATGGATTTATCAGCACCAAAATATTTCTGTCGAGATTTTAAACCTTCATTAGCATCAAAATCATCCATTTTTCCAGCAGTATCATTATACCACAGAGATGATGTAAGATGACTATCTTTGGCAGCTGGGCCGTAGTTAAGTAAAGTCTCGATGTATGCTCGATATGCATAAGAGTTACTAGGAGGTGATACTACTTTTTGATTGAAATATACATCCACCTGATTGAACAGCGAATGCATGAAATTGTTTACTGGCCCTACTTTATCTAGTTGGACTGTATTTGCGGCTACTCTTGCCGGAGTTACTAATTTCACTCGAAGACTGAGCATAGTGTGTGCTAAGTCAAGGTACTCATCACCATGACCAGGAACAACAAACTCTATGGGGGCGTCATCAGTGAGTGAAGAAACGGGTTTATAATGAACCCATTGTGAGCTTTCTATAGATGTCTGCGTTGGAGGCAGTGAGAAAAGATCTAGCTCTGACTTCAAACACTCACAGGAATGAGAATGAAGAAACGACATTATTACTCTTATTTATTTCCGAAAATATCTTTAATTGTGCGATTACTTGTTTTTGTATTTTTATTATTTTTAGTAGCCTTTTTTCTCTTTATCGTAACACGCTTTTTGATTTTTCTACCTGAGCTTTTTCTTCTCTTTTTTACTCTATTTGTCTTCACGACGTGAAGTGTACCACGATTAGAAATAGACTGAACCACTTGCTTCTTCCTTTTATGTTTATAACTCGAACCGTTCATGATATTTTCCATTTTATCCATTGCACGACGTTTCAAATTTTGACTGGATTCTCCAAAACGATTCTTAACCGAAATTTTGAGAGGTATCTTATTGTCCATATCATTTATAACATTCATACCGGTTCTAAGAGCTTCTTTTCCGATGACTCGAGCACCGTTAGTTAAGAAGGGGAGAACACGTCGAAATAAACCTCCGAGAAAGCTACCAATTCCATGACCCTTTTGATATGGAGCTCCAATGTATATTTGTGGTATACCTCTTCCACCTACTTGTGAGGAGTAATAATCTATGTAATGAGCCATTATTTTTCTCTTATCTAGTCAATACGCTTAAAATGAAGTGTAGCTGTCAGCGTACCGTACTCAAATGGTATTGGCAAACCAATGTGATCTCTTATATCAATTTCAATGGTTGGAAAACCTGTACTAAGAACTGGTATGTAGTTAGGTGATGTAAAATGGGTGACTTGTGTTGTACCAAAATTGTAATCTGTTGTATCTAAAGAAACTGTACGTAAAAGTGGTGCTTTAACATCTCCCGTAACACGTGGTTCACAAATATTGCAGTAAATAAATAATTTATCCGGAAGAGCACTTGATAGACTAGGTGGGTGTCTAGCAATGTAATCTTTAGTTTGAATTGGGATTAGATTATCGGGAGCAAATCCAAGAATACGTGATAATTTATCACTAAGTACCAAAAAATGGTGATCAGTCAGACATAGTTTATCACACTGTTTTTGTATACTTACGTAACTACTTTTAAATTTGTCATATTTAAATCTAAGATGTTGACTCATTTCTGGAAGACTGTTCAGATTATTCAAAAGAGACACAATATTTGCATAAAGACCGGCTTGAAAGAAATTAACAAGAGGTTTTTTCCACATAAGGGACATATGTCCATCCTTCTTTTCTCTCAGAGTAATAAGATCTATTACATCTCCTAACTTATCCTTCATATTTTCATCAGTCATTTCATCTTCCCTCATACTAATAGGTACGTTATATTTGTGAAGAAGGTCAATACCTTTCTCAATGGATTTTCTATTTTTACTATTACCATCATATTGTGGATATTCATATCCTGCAGCCCCACTGTTCATAAGAACAATACGATTTTCAAATGAATCATCGTGTCTCACATGAAGAAATGTACGAGGAAATTGTATTTCTGTGAGTGCTACGACCCACTGTCCTTGTAGACGAATCTCATGTGGCAATTGTGTGATAAAATTGGAAGTGGTATTCTCGGGAAAATATTTCATACTACTATTGCTTGGTAAAATAAGGTAAAATTGATCGATATTCATTTTTACAAGTTTTTTAAATTCGAGGCTGGAATCCACGAATTAAATTTGTCAGGATAACCTACCCACTTGACAAGAAATTGTTTTTTGTTTCCCTTGCCTTTAGTCTGTAATATTTTTTCAATTTGAAATTCGTCCTCCTCAATGTTTTTATTTTTAACACCAGTCAATTCTTGTTCGTAAAAAACACCTTCTATTTCTTCTCCTGCTAAATCTTTCAACTCATACATGTAAGGTGCTTGACTTCTTCCTGTAATGACCCGCCTTACAAGAAACAATTCTTCACTCCAGCCAGACTGATAACCTTTCTCAAAGACACCTTTCTCACGACTGATTCTGACATTGTCGTCAACACTGTATTTAGGCTTTCCTTTGGACTTTTTTTCTTTACAGAAACGACGCTGAATATTTGCTCGAGCTTCGGCTGCATTCGATAAATTAACTTCAGACGGTGTCATTCTAATACTAGAATGTCTAGCATTATTGTAAGCACTCACAATTTGTTGTAAAACATCAATATATCGTCGAGTATTTTTGTGCGTAAAATACCTCCACATACGTTCCTTGAGTGTTCGGTTGAAACGTTCGACTACGGCTGCTTTAACGTTAGGATCCCATGTCACGCGGAATTTTATCCCATTATCAGTCAGATATTTTTGAAGCGAAGCTCCTAAGAATTCCTTTCCTTTGTCTGATTGTAAACAGAAAGGAGTACGATGATTACTTCTTTGTAAAATACGTTCAAAAGCATTTTTAACCTCCAGTGTTGTTTTATTTCGAAGTGTCTCAACCCAGGCGAATTTACTTAAGATATCAATCACCACTAAGAGATAGCGATAATTATCGTTATAAGTAGAAAGACTTTGCATGTCAATTAAATCACATTCCCAAACCTCATCGAAATTGGAAACTGTGTAATGAGCTCTTTGAAATTTTTGTCGAATAGGCCTGTGTAAAGTGAATGCGTCCTGAGATTTCAGCCAATCAAGTACTTGTGTGCGAGATACTTTACCACGTGTAGCACGAGTTAATTTTTCTGCTCCACTGTAGGAAGCAGGATGACCAGGATTGTAGTATATTTCTTCAAGTAGCTTCATTTTAGGATGAAAGATTGCCACTTGGTTAGCATTCCTGAACCAGATTGTACCTTTTCTCGACGGCTACTTCTTCTAATTCCACTGCGACTCCTTTCGCGAATTAAATTATTAGGAGTTGCAAGAGTTTTATTTATCCTGACCTCATCCTCAGTAGTTTCATCATCTGTTATGAGAGATTCTTGGTTCAATCGGTAGTTGATGCCGCGCTGTATCTGCTTAGCTTGAGTCCAATATTCATTATTTTTCACGAGCTCTCGCGGTGTGCCAAGCTCTTGAAGTATACGGGCAAAGTGACTTCTTCCTGGAGGGTTAGCACTTTTTCTATACCTCAATGCATCATTAACGAGATCTGTAATGTTTGATTGTTCAATTCGTTTTCCGTCAATGATCACCGAGCCATATTTATCCCATTTTATTCTGTCGGCAAAGTCAGGCTTTGTTAGGTGATTGAGTAATAATGTACTTTTAGACCGAAAAGATTTAGGTACATTAGCTATAATATCCTTTACAGGCATAAACTCATGGGAATCATTATTTGTATATTCAGAATAATCCATTTTCTCAGCAGTTAATTTCCTACTTTTATCGACAAAGAAGAGAAATTTTTTCAACACTTGACTGTAGTCTTTCCACCTTTCACGTTCATCGTACGGAAAAGGTGAGAATAAGATTCGACTCATTTCAGAATCTAATCTACCAAGATTGTTTCCAGGAGTTTGTGTAGTTGCACCAGGTATCGATGGTATAAACGGCGAATCATTATTATTATTGTTATGTAAAGATGTCTGATTTATCG
>CAKNXH010056999.1:702-30855 GCA_932178445.1 Andricus quercusramuli
TTAATTTTTTGAGTTTTGAAAAAAGTCTCTCTAGCTCCGCTGGGATTAGAACACCAGATCTTTCAGATTGCCGGGCTACAGAGACACGAGAAGATTTTTTTCAAAACTCTCACAAGATGAATGTCGACGTCATTCTATACTTGTATTATCATTCCAACATGAGAGTGATTTGATTAATTTTGATGTTAGGTTGTTGACCAGCGAAATATTAATTTTATATGATGTTAATGTTTTTTGTCTACTTGGCCTGAAACCAATATTCATTGAATAAAATCTCTCTTGCTTCGCTGGGATTTGAACACCAGATCTTTCAGATTTCCGGTCTGATGCCTTAACCAATTAAGCTAATTAAGCTGTAAATTATATTTTGAGGGTTTTATAGCCCCGGATGGGAACCCAGTTTCGGACGGCTGACTCTCCGTCCGTCTGTCCGAAAAGACAAGACAATACACGATTTGACAAGACGAGACGAGACGAGGGGTGAATGACGGTATTTAATTTTCAGTTTTTTAAGCTAATATTTTCAAAGTATTAAAAAGAAATAAAAGAAATTTTATATTTATTCATCACGGGCACACAGTCTTTCCCTTTTGCCCCTCTTTTTACCTTTTTCTCGTTTCCTACTTGAATACGAAAGTTCAACTATTTTTGGTTTAAAGTTCTTCCTTCCGGCTGTAAAGTTAACTATCATAGTTTTGGTTAAGTTTTTGACTTTTTTGGTTAAACATTTTTTGGTTGAAAATTTAATTATTTTGTGAAAAATTCAACGAATTCGTTAAAAAGTCATCCCTTTTGGTTGAAAACTTAACTCCTTAGTAGGAAATTCGTCTGTTTGATTTGAAAATTAAACAATTTGGTAACATTTTATTTTTCTTTCTTTACCAATTTTTTAACTCGTCTATTTTGTCTAGAAAATTTATCTGTTTCGGTGACAACTTCATCTTTGGTGGTTACAAATTTTACTGTTTGGTTTAAAACTAATCTGTTCTGGTTAATTTTCTTTCTTATTCCATTTAATTCAAAATTTGTCTCGTTGGATGATTTATAATAAACAAAAATTGGTTTGAAATATCAACTTACCATATTTTTCACTAAGAATTATTTGGTTTTTTGTTATAAATTTAACTAGTTTGTTTCAAACAAAATTTTGTTCTGTTGAGGATTCAAAATGCGTCTCTTTGGTCGAAAATGTAACTTTTTTGTTAAAAATTTGTTTTTTTTTTGCTAGAAAGTCAATCTTCTCCATATAAAATTAATCTATCTGGTTAAAAATTGAAACATTTGGTTGAAAATTTATATTCTTGTTAAAAATTCATATTTTTTTGTCAAAAATTCAACTGCTGTGTATTAAATTCCTCTTTTTTCATGAAAATTCAACAATTTGTTTGGAACTTTTGTTATTTCCTGACTAAAAAAAATAGTTTTTGTTTGAAGAATCAACTATCTGATTCAATATTCGTATTTTTTGTATGGAAATGCATCTATATTTAGTGGAAACGAAAATCAGAAATGAAATAAAGTAAATAAGGTAAAAATAAAAATGATTACAATTTCAAGACCCTGAATACTGTCATTCTATAATTATTTATATTTATATTTCGGAATTAAGGTTTGTTGTGAAGTTTATTTATCAAACTTGAATGTTCTAACGCATTTATACACAATTAATTTATAAAAATAGGTAATATTGAAGTTTTAATCATAACTGTGATTTGGGGCAGTCGTTTTAAGTGGAATTTTTGACGGTAGGTAAAGATTCAAAGGACCGTTTCAATATTGGGAATTTACAAAAGAAAAACTGACATTAGTGTTTAAAAGAGTCTACGGCTGCTGCTGTGCAATCTGTTTTACAGAGATAGTCTAGTGCGAAAGATGCTGGTATTGGGTTTGTTTGAAAATTTTATTTTTTATTTATTTTTTTTAACGAAATCAGGATGGAATTTTCACTTATACATTTAAACACTGACGAATTGCCGAGAGCTTCTAAAATTTATATTAAATTTTTTTTTCAATTTTCAGACCAAAAAATTTCCATGGAGTGCAATATTATGACTTTTCAGCTGTGAATTTTATAAAAACAGTTCATAAATAATTTTTTAAAAATTGTAGAAATATGTTATAAATGAAAAACTTCAAATAAATGTGATTTCAACAGCAGGTTTTAAGAAAGGCATTTATTGAAAAATAAGTCCCAATGATTCTGATTTATTCGCGTGAAATGAGAAAAATTGAAATATATAAGGAAAAATTTGATCAAGTTGACCATTAATTGAAATTATACTTTCAAATATTTATAAACTCCTTCCCATAAGTAATAAAACTTAATTATACCTCACACAATTATTTGTTGATCATTTTACATTTACAGAGCATAAATAGGTATGAATAATCATATTGCTCAATCGTTAAAACAATGATATTTTGCCGTAATATTCATTTCTTTTGTCAGAATATCTAAAATAATTTGTTTTTCTCCCATTAACAAAAACTTATGAATCGTTGAGGTGTCTCATCTCGCCCCAATACGTATCTTCTCTCGCCCCAGATTATGGGGCGAGATGAGACATATGTGCACAATTTATCATTTTAATATTTATATCGCAATTACAATTTTTCAAACAATTCGTCCATCATGGAATTGATACTCGAAGGTTTACAGAATAAAAAAACACTAATACATTTCTAAAAAAACACTAATACATTTCTAAAAAAACTACTATAGCTTGCAAACATTTGACTGAAAATGATAACTAAGCTCATCTCGCCCCAATCTTCCCTGTCAATAGCATGAAAGATATATATTTAAATCAGAATTCAATTATTTTATTTTATGCTTGTTAGGTATCAACAAAAATTACTAACACAAAAATTTCGCATATAGCTGAAAAAGGTCAGTCACCTTTATCGGACAGCACAGCTATCTCTGGAACTTCTACGTCACAAATCGATCTTTCTACAGAAAGCGCGAATGTACCTGAGAAGTATAATATGAATTGACACAAAACATGTAATGCTAAGAAATTTGATACTCCAGTGCAAAATGTCTTAAAAGAGAAGATTTGTATTTAAGATCAGGAAATAGCAGTTTTGAAGAAAAGAGAAAATGCAAATTCATTGACAGAAGTTGAGGAAAAATTACTAATCACTAAAACACTGGAACTTCGTGATTCTAGAAAAGAATTACAATCACAACAAAGGAATGCATATAGAAATAAAGAATATAGAATTGAGAAAAGAAAGGTATTGGAAAAAATTTGTTCTGAAAATCCCACTTATGGCGAGAATCTGAAACTGAGAAAAAAATACATTCTAGAATCGAGGAAGACCAGCCAGAATTGCTGAAGGTTATCGTTGATATAGCTATGCACGGAGGAGCAGCAGATGAAAGATCTGTGAAAACTTTAGATCAGTTGACTACTTGAGAAGAGGCATATTAAAACTGTGGCTGTTAAACTTGCCAAAGCACAAACAGATTCTTATAAGAGCCACGTTAACTCTAGATTAGCAATCGCAACTATTAATAATTTAGAAATAATAGCATTAATTCTCAAACCTTTTGAAGTAGAGTTCATTGGCCAAGATGACAAGGCTTGTGTAGCAATCGGAATACCAGCAGCGAATAAACAAAGCCCTCTTCTTATGCATATGAATTATCGTGTGACACTGCCTGACCATGATTGGATTATTGCTTAATCCCATAAGCTAATACCATCCGTATACGCCGGAATAGTTATTGATAACGATGGATTAGGTAATCGAGAGGCTGTAGGATATTTTGGACTTACATATATGTGGCTATTCACTCTGGAAAACATTCTTCTTCGACGGCATTGTAAAACTGTGTAGACGTATAAAACCTATTCACAATTAATAAATTTGACATCATAACTGAGGAACCGAGTGGAAACCTAAGCCAGTTGTTATTTTTACCGTCGATGGTGTCCCAGATGAAAACCCACGAAATCAGAAGGTTAAAGAGGTAGCAATTCACAATTTCCTTGAATGTGACATGCTTTGTACACTGTACAACAGTGGTGAGACGATCGACGAGGAAAAATGAATTGGAAATTCTGAATATGCTGGCAAAACTTTAGCAGAAATTTGGTCCTATACTGTTAAAGATGATCATCTAGTTATCAGTGAATATACAAGGCCTGTCAATTCAGAATTGAAAGAATCTTCTCCCTGATTGGTTTTTACCACATCCGCAGCTAATTGCACAAAGGAATAAAAACGAAAGAGAACTGCATGTGGAATAAGAAAATGGAAAATATCCATCTGTTTTCGCTTTACAATCAGTGCGCGATATAGTCTACGTGGAGAAACTTAAATAGTTTGTAGAAGTTCCATATGATACTACCTATCTGTCTATTAAATTTGAAATCCATAGGAAAATGTGTTCGAAATCTGGTTTGAACCTCGCATCTTTGACTAAATTGAAAATGCATAAAAGATCATATGGTGTATCAGCTTATATTCCAAAAAAAGTCCTACCAGAGTAGCTGCAATCCGCCAAAGAGAACTGCTGGATGCTGTTATGAAATATGAGAATCAAGAAGAAATGGAATGGTTGGAGAAGAATGTGATTGATAAAGATGTTTTCGGATTTAAAAAAATTTAAGTTGACCAAAAACAGAAAACGCTCCTACGATAACAATCGGAAAGCACCTAGACAATCCATGGAGCAAGTAACTTCGACAAAGATATCGATATGGAAGAAGATTATATTAGAACAAGAAACTAAATTAGTCGACTGTGAAAAAGTTATTTTATATTTAAGTTGCAAATATGCTTTTTGAAATGTGATTCAAATGTGTTTCACTTTGCCTGTAAGTATTCCTCTTGAAAACTGTGGGACACAGTTATGAAGCTAATCGAAATTTCCAGTATTTTTTTCTAATGTTCAGAGGGGAGGTTACAATTTCCCAACTATTTTTCAAGGGGGTCCATGAAATATCACGGCCTCTTACGGCCTCACAAATGGCCAAAAAATGTATCACGTATTTTGTGGATGACCCCTACTTTGACTAATTTCTTTCAGACATAGTTCAGTCCTGGCAAAGGTCATAATTGTCCCTTGACAATGGATATGTATGGGCAATTCCTCTTGGGTATACGCGAACTTGAAGACAGCTTTACGTCCCTTATGAGGTTTATAATGCAGCTGGGCTGCGGCGAGATGCGGACACCCAAGCAATAACTCGGCTGGGGCGTAATTACTTTAATTAATTAGGAAACGTGGCTTCGTGGTAGTCCGATCTTGTGACAGGCATCGTGTATCTCTCAGCAGTGTTGCTTTAGGTTCTAGGCACCTTCATACGTATCATACGTAGGTATATTTTGTAAATATAGGGAATTATACAATTTGTTAACCCCCTTCTCCGATGGACGTCCTGCTGCTAAAATCCCCAGGGATCAGCAACTTTCATCTTGAAGTAGAAAATAGAGTCTCTAAATCTTCCAATGAGAGAAAAATTGTAGTTGAAATTGCCATTAATGCGATTTTTAATATGTAAATGAGACGTATGCAAATGTGATTTTACTAACACATCAGTTCTTAAATAGGATATATTTTATAGACATTTTTTCTTTTGTGCTTTTGAGCTTAACCTCTCCCTAATACAAAATTTCTCGTGTACAATACCTTTTCTGCTTACAAATTTAATTTTATACTCCATCTGCTTGCTCCACTTGTTTTCTTTTTACAAAATTACTCTTTTACTTCACTTATATGCTGTTGCGTCTTAATTTGGTGAACCACTTGTTCCAATTACAAAATTACTCTCGTGTTTCTCTGTTCCTATAACAAAAATATTTTTGTATTCCAATTGTTTATGTTACCAACTTACTTTTATATTTTACTTGTTCCTTTTACAAAATTACTTTTGCAGTCAATGTGTTTCTGTTACAAATGAACTTCTGTACTATACCTAGTTGTAAAACACATGTTCCTGTTTCAAAATTCCGGCTGTAGTCCACCGCTTGCTGTTACAAATTTACTATTGTACTTCACTCGTGACAACTGGAAATTACTTTTTTCTTCCATCTGTTCTCTGTGAAAAGTTACTATTGTTCTTTACCTGTTCCAACTAGAAAATTACATTGATATGCTACCTATTCCAACTAAAACAATTATTTTTTATTCCTCAAAATATCCTGCTCAAAAAATAATTGGATGGGAGTTTTCAGGTACTTTTTTTCGTAAAAAGTCCTTCTGAAAAAAATTAAGTGGAACTTTGGTAGTACTTTTGTCTATGTTTGAACTTTTAAATAGTTTGATGAAAACGTGGCACCTAGTTATTGATTTGTCTCACACCCAGTACATTAGCGGGACTTTAGCCGGGATCCTAATAGGATCTCACTGGGACCTTTTCTACTTGGTCTACTATAAATTAGATTTCCAGTACTCCTATTTCAGTTATGAAACTATTGTTACAAAATTACCCTTGTAATATACTTGATCCAAATAAAAAATTAACAATGTATTCTATCTGCACCAGTTCTAAATACAAAATTAACCTTGTGTTTCACCTGCTCTTGATGAAAAATCATTACTATACTTCGCCTGTTCCAATTGAAAAATCACTCTTATGTTCCGCTTGTTTCTATACCAAAATTCATCAACCACTATGTAATTCTTGGAAATTGAAAAAACATAGGATAGTGACAAGGGGAATATTTTTCGGAAAAGGAGGATATATGAGGCTATACTTGGCATTTTCTTACTAAAATATTACTTGTGTACTCCAACTGCACCTGTTCCGACAAAAAATTACCTTCGCGTTCCACGTGTATCTGTTACAAAATTAATCTTGTATTCCACCTGCATCTGTTCGAATAAAAAATAACTTTTCTATCCCATCTGTTTTTATTACAAAAGTACTTTTATACTTTACTTGTAGAAATTTGTGTCAATTTGATGACTTCTTCATAACCATAGGATATCCAGGATATCTATGGGACATTTCTGGGATATTCAAATGTCCCAATTAGGATATTACAAGTTTTATATGTCTCACCTGGAACATTAAAAAATGTCAGGAATGTTCTATAGACATTCCGGACATCCCTGTGATATCCAAATTTTCGTTTCGCAGGATATCCCCAAGGATTATCCCTGAGCTATCTCTGGGATACCCCGGAACATAATCAGCATGAAATGGAATATTCCAGAATATCCAATTGTTGTAAGGGCTTTTTCTAATAAATTGGATTGTATGCATTTGATAGACATTTTTCGCATTGCACACGATGTCATTTTTCTAAACTATACTCTTATGAAAACACTACACTCATGAAATTTGTAAATCTGCAACCTTAGAAAAGAATTCAGATCCTCATATTCGCATTATTGTCCTGCAAGGATGATCCTTCAGTGTCGTGAAGAGGTATCGCATCTCGAAAGAGAAAGAAAAGAAGAGAGAGAGTGAGAGAGGTGTCGCGATTGTTCATGGATGAGAAAGAGAAAAGGAAAGTCAGGAGAAAAAAGAGGGTAAGAGAGAGTGAGAAAGATAGCAAGGAAGAGAGAGATAGGATAAGAGATAAAAAGAGTGGAAAGGGCCGATGGCATTCCAACAAGAGCAAAAAGCTTGGAACATTATACCATCGCTGTTGGTATTGTAACGTCTTAAACGATACCACTCGCAAAGAATAGCAACATATTGTATACTCATCCTAAATATTTGCAGAGTGCAATCTCCATACTTACTGTAGCGGTCAAAGGTTTACGCCCTCCTCCCCCACCCCCTACAAATCAAAAGTTGCTTATTTCAACGTGACAACAAATTATTATTCGGTGAAGTAATTACATTCTTTCACCTGCAGTTGGATACGGCAAACCAAGTACAAGAAAGTCAGTTTTTAAGGTCCGTCGTACTTCTTTAGAAGTAGGTGATGTGAGGGGAAATGATGGGAGGGCAAGTAGGGTGAAGTAGGAGAGTGGGGGAAATAAGTGTAGGAAATTATGGGGATTACGGGTAGAGGAAATTATGGAAAATTAGTGAGAGGGAAGTACGTGAAGCAGGAGAAGTGGGGGGAATTAGGGGAAGTAAAGTGAGAAAAATTAGGGGAAGGGAAGAAGAGCAAGTTAGGGGAAACAAAGAAGGGGTAAGAAGAAGGTAAGTAATGGAAATTAGGGTAAGGTAAGTAGAGGTATTTAGGGGAAGGGAAGTAGGAGAAATTAGGAGAAGGAAAGTAGATAAAGTAGGGGAGATGAGTGGAAGGAAACTAAGTCAAGTGAGGGGAAATAAGGAGAGGGGAGTTAGGGAAAATAAGGGTAGGTGAAGCAAGGAAAATAAGGCAAGGACAAGTAGGGCAATCAGAGGAGGAAAATTAGATCAAATCAGGGGAGGAAAATCAGATAAAATCAGGGAGGAAAATTAGGTGAACTTGGGGAAATTAGTGAAGGGGGAATGAGGTAAATGTGGGAAAATGAGGGAAGTTGAAGTAGGAGAATCGAGTTGATGGGAGAAGGTGAAATGAGGGGAATTGTGAGGAAGGGAATAAGGGAAGTGAGGAAAAATAATGGTGAGGGAAGAAGGAAAAATATGGATAATCAGGGGAAGTGAAGGGTAACAGAAGGGGAAGTAGGAAAAGTGAGTAAGCGAGGCGAAGTATTGCAAATGATTTGGAATGGTGGTCAGTAAGGGAGGGAAAGTGATAGCTGGGGAAGGAAAAAAGAGGAAGCGAGAAGAGGGGGAAGTAGTAGAGGAAGTAGTTAGGAAAGGGTGTTGCGAAGGGTGAAGTGAGGGGAGGGATATAGAGGAATGTAAGAGAAGTAGGGGTGGGAAAGTATGGGAGGGGTAGGTTTGAACGCTATAATTAACATCATAACGAAAAAAAGGTAAGAATATCATCTTTAAAAACTGATTTTTTTTTGCTGTCTACAACTAAAAATGCAAGTTTCAGCTCACCTAGGCCGCTCAACTGTTGGTTCTCGCGCTTCGCGCTCGATTTTGTCGACAGTGCGAACTTTTCTACATTAAGTTCAACTCTATTATATCAAATGTATACTATATATTTATTTCTGTGCCTCGATCTGGGGGTGCTTATTCAGATATCACAAAATGAAGACAATTTTTTTTTCATGATTACTATAATATTTGTTCCTTACTTTGCACTCATTTTAATTCTCAGCTACCCTGAAGAATGTATCATTTCAAAAAATGTATATTATTACAATTCATAATATGCATTGGCATTGAAAAAAAAGTATTATCATTGTCTTGTTTTTATAATTGAAAAGAAGTGCGTATTCTATTTTAAAAAATGGATAATCAATATTTTATTGCAACTTGTGTCGTTTAAAATCGTTGTGTCTAAAAATTATTCTAACAAATTTGTAGATCCTTTTTGGGTGAAGAACTTTTGTCTATTAATTTCTTTTCGTACCTTGAGTAATTTTTCAGAAAATTTAATTTTTTAATTTTAATGTTATTTTTTACGATTAAAACAAAAACTGCGCGTCCAATCCAAATATTATTGATGACAAATTTGGATGAGTTTTCACTCTTTTATGGAAGGACAACTTTTGTTCATTCATTGTTTTCTCAGCTTATGTCGTTTGTACAAAATTTAATTTTTTAAATCGTAATGTTGTTTTTTGTGAATAAAACAAAAACCACGCATCCTATCAAAAAATGCATAATGACGAATTTGTAGCTCGTTTTTGGTTCAACAAGTTTTGTTCCCCTTTTTTTTCGTAGTTTGCATCGTTTGTCCAAAAATTAAATTTTTTCATATATTTAATGTTGTTTCTCACGAATAAAACAAACAATACGTGTCCTATGAAAACAATTAATTAATAACAAATTTATAGACCTTTTTTAGGGAAAATTTTTGTTGTTTCAGTTTTTTTCGGATCCTGCATAGTTTGAACGCAAAATCGAATTTTTCGTTATCATTTGTGGGATGAAAATTTGAATTTTCGATTTTTCAAGAAAATTCGAGGAGTTGTTATGATAATCTTGCAGGACATTCAAAAAGCAACAGTTTTCTTCTCGTGACTTTTTTTCATATCGTGTGTTGCTTCTCTTAAAATTTTCATTTTGGGGGGGGGGGGGGGGGGATTTTTAAAATGCTAAAAATCTGATAATTTCTTTTTCATCGAAAAAAGTCATGAGGGTGAGTTGTTTGAGTTTTAGAGTACTATAATGAATAGCCGTACATTGAATTTTCAATACTTGAAAAAAATGGTCTCAAAAATTTTGAAATTGCTTTAACTTTTTGAATTTTGATACAAAATAGATGGTTAACGAACTCAATCTTCATTTTTGGTCCCTCAAACTATGTGCCAAAGCTCAATCCAATCCGACTAGTCTTCCAAAAGTTTTCCTGTATACAGACGACGACAACGATAACGACAGACAGACAGACGCCGTCGTAAAACTATTTTTTTTTTTTTTTATGCAGTGGGTCTTGAAACTTTAAGATTTGAAGGAATCCGGGTTAGTCAGTTTTCACATAAAAACAATACCTTCTCATTATAATGAGAATCTATAAAGCGCGGAAAAAAGTTGTTATAGTTTTCAAATAAAAAGGTTACATCATTGAATATTCTCACAAAATGTACTTCTTTTCGTGTAAATTCAGTTATGTAATTACTTCATTGAATTAAAATTTGGTATTACATTGAAATAAGCAATTTTTTATTTGCAAGAGGGGTTTGTCCAAACTTTAAGACTGCAAGAGTTTTGTAGGCATTTTTTCTGAAATTTTTATAGATGAAGTACCTGAGTAGAAACCCCTTTGATTATATATAAATATCAGGGTTACTAAGAGTCTGGGAACCCAGAAAGTCAGAAAAAGTTAGAGAATATCAAGGGTCAGTCAGGAATTTTTCGATAAACTGAAGTAAATTTCAATTAGGTATTTTCACTTCATAGTCAGCTTACTTCACTTCGTTAAATGCTGAGGGGAAAACAATGGATCAAATGCATGGGATTCACTCCATTTTTGCCCTATTTTGTTAATATCTTCGTAAAAACTCATTTTTTTTAGATAAATGTGTTTGAAAATAGTTTTTATTTTTTAAGAACTATTCAATGAGATAATAAAATGGTAATAATTATTATTCATTATGAAGATATTACAAAAATAAAGTTTTGTCCCATGCATTTGATCCATTGTTTTCCCCTCAGCACTCAACGAAGTGAAGTTAGCTGATGGTTGAAGTGAAAATACCTAATATTTTGTTGAAGATTCAAGATCGAAAATTCAATTGTTTTGTTGAATAATCATCTATTTTGGTAGAAATTTCATCTTTTTTAGTTAAAAATCATAAATGTCTGGTTGACAATCAATCTGTTATAGTTGAATTGAACTATATACAATATATTTTATTTTATTAATAATATTCAAATATTATTATGATATTATAATACATTTTGTTGAAAATTCGTCTTTTTAGTAGGAAAGTAACCTCAGTAGTTGAAACTTCATCTTTTGGTTGAAGATTGATTTTTTATTTGAAAATTTAACCATTCTATTTTGGTTCAAAATTCATGTATTTTGTTAAAAATTGTCTGCCTTGACAGAAAAATATTCTCATTAGCTTAAACTTTATCTTTTTGGTTTAAAATAGATTCTTTTGGTTGAAATTTGACTACTTTGTTCAAAGTTTTCTTTTTTTTCTTTGAAAAGTTATTTTTTGATAAACAGTTAATTTTTCGGGCTGAAAATTCAACTATTTGGTTTAAAATGCTCTCTCTTTGGTTGAAGATTCATTACTTGAGTTAAAAATGCTCTTTTTTAAAAAAAAATTTAAGTATTACATTTTTTGTGCAATTTTAATCTTTTTTAATAGAAATGTAATCTTTTCGATTAAAAATCCATCTATTTAGTTAAAAAATTCACTATTTCATTGCAAATTTATTTTATTTAGTTCAAAGTTACATTTTTTTACTGAAAGTTCAACTATTTTATTTTGGTTGAAAATTGATATATTTTCTTAAAAATTGACTGTTTTGGTAGAAAAGTAATATCATTAGTTGAAACTTCATCTTTTTGGTTTTAAATTGATGGTTTTGGTTGAAAATATAACTATTTTGTTGAAAGCTTTTTTTTTTGAAAATTTGTTCTTCTAACTGAGAAAACTCTTCTATTTTTTGTGAAAAATCTATGTATTTTGTTGAAAATTGGTCTTTTTTGGTAGAAAATTGATTATTTGGGTTGAAAATTCAACTATTTGGTTAAAAATTCTTTCTTTTTGGTTGAATATCCAATATATGAGTGAAAAGTTGCCTTCCTCAACAGAAAATTCAACTATTTCATTTTTTACGGAAATTTTATCTTTTAGAAAAAGTCTTCTTAAATTAAAATCTATCTGTTTGGTTGGAAATTTGACTGTTTCGTTAAAAATGTATTTAACTTGGTTTAAAGATCATTTCTTTCCTTAAACATAGACTATTCTATTTTTGGTTAAAAAATCATTTCTTTGATTGAAAATGGAGCTATTTTGTTGAAAATTCCTTTTGTTTTTTTTTTTCGCTGAAAATGTAATTTTTGTAACTGAAACTTCTGCTATTTTATTTTTAGTTGTTTCATCTTTTTTTCAGTTGAACATTGATGTATTTCGTTAAAAATTCAACTTTCTTTTTTTTAGAAAATTCACCTTTTGGGTTGAAAATTCAACTGTTCGATAATTATTTTTGGTCGAAAATTAATCTGGTTGAAAATTTATTTCTTTGGTTAAATATTAGGTTCTTTTACTGAATATTGATTTGTTTTACTGAAAATTCAACTATTCTATATTTGGTTGTACATTTATCTTCTCCAATTGAAAATTCACCTTTTTGGTTGAAAATGTCTGTATTTTGTTGAAAGTTGCCTCTTGTGATAGAATATTGATCTTCTTCTGTTAGTTAATTCAACTTTTTGGTTGAAAATTCACGTATTTTGTTAAAAATTCATCTTATTTGGTAGAAAATTAATGTATTTGGTTGAAAATAAGTTTTATTTACTGCAAATTAATTTCTTTATTAAAAATTTGACTATTCCAATTTTTATTGAAACCATATTTTTTTTATAGACATTTATTCTTCTTGGTTGAAAATTCATCCATTCAGTTGAAAACTCATCAATTCCGTTCAAATTTTGTCTTTTTTTATAGAAAATTCATCTTTCGGGTTGTAAATCTATCTATTAGGTTGAAAATTTATTTTTTTGGTTGAAGATTCATCATTTCAGTTCAAAATTTATTTCTTCGGTTAAAAATCAAACTATTTTGTTGAAAATTCGAAATTTTTTGTTTGAATTCAACTATTTTTGATGGAAAATAAAAATAATTTAATCGTTTTTATTGAACATGAATTATTTTAACTGAAAACTTCATTCTTCCACTTTTAATTCACAAGTTAACTTTTTTGAGTTAAAAACTCAACTATTTGGTGGAAAAATCTGTATGTCTGTTTTCACTAAAAGTATTTAAAATATATATTTAGAAGCAAACTTTTTTGCAATAGCATTATGGATCTCCTAGGTATAAGGTTGTTTTTATACCTAAACAAAAATTGAGAACGGTCAGGAAAAATGAAAAATTGTTCCAGGAAAAGTCAGAGAAAATCAGGGAATTTCGAAATTGGGCTGAAATTGGAAGGGGTAGGGATGAGCGCTACCAATACAACCTTTTCTTCTCCTGGACAAACAAGAAATCCAATCGACTCTTGGTTACTCACATCGTGCGTGGGCTCCTGATAGCGAGGTCCCCTCAAAGGACTCGCCCTTAGACGATCGCAATTAATTCGCGACTGAAGGGGGTTAATGGATTTCCATGCGACGGTCGTTTCCCAGAAGCTCGTCAGAGGTTCCATAATGCAGCACTGTGTGCAATTTTAAGCAACCCTTTATCCTGCCAACCCCCTACCCTTTTTCCTCTATCTCGGCCTCTCTTTATCTTCTGATTTTCTATCTTCCTCTTTCGCTTCGTCCCCCACCCCCACCGCACCCCTGGAAGCTACCCTTGCCACCTCCACGCGTATAAGACTCCGGTCCAATTACCTCCTTGCTACGCCGGCTGCTGTTGGGAAGGGGTTGCATGATAGTTAATTACACCCCCCTTCGACTCAGCCCTCGCCGAACCTACCCCCGTCCCTCTGTCCCTTCTTCTTCTTCTTCTTCTCTTCCCGCTACTGCTAATTACTATTTTTAAAACATTAAAAGTAAAGTTTGTTAAATGAGTGGGAGTTAATTATGAAGCTACCGGGTCGGAGGTAATTGGAGCGAACGACAAACAAAGGCTCGTACCTGCTGCCCCCCCTCCCCACGCCACCCCAAAGACTTATCCTCTTCTCTTTTCCGCTGCTCTTTATTTCCAGGGAGAAATTCTGCACACTGGCGTTAAGCCCCCACTGCCACTCGTCCTGGCTTTTTTCTCATTCGACTCTGCCAATTAGGAAAGAAATGTCGATCGTGTATGATAATATAGTATACAGATCGGTAAATCTACGGAACTTTTTATTCTGGATAACCTAATCAGGTGGCTTCGATAAACCACCAGGCCAATTTGCTAGCGATTTTCAACCCCTCCCACCCCCATGTGACCCGTTTTCCGACTTTCCCAGTAGTTTTTCGCCATCGTGTGGCACTAGGTTGCCCCCCCCCCCCCCCCTACACTTCTGAACAAACTAGGTGGTTTATGGAAAACCCTTAAGAACAGTAATGTAGCCCTAAACGAAAAAGTGAAATGGCGGTACTTTCCATACGTTACCAGTTTCCAAATTTCCAAAATTCAAATAACATTTTCAAAATCTAAATAACATTTCCAAAATCCAACTATATTTTTGGAAAAAGTTCATTTTTTCAAATAAAAAGGCTAATATTACATACATTTTTGGTTTCCATTTCTTATTAATTATTTTGTTGAAAATTCAACTATATTGTTAAAAATTAGTATTTTTTCACAAAAATTCAATTACCCTGTTAAAATTTCATTTTTTTTAGTTGGAGGTTCATCTCTTTGGCTGAAAATTGAACTATTTGATGAAAATTTATTTCATGTTTGGTTGCAAATAATTTTTTCTTAAACTAACAATCAAACTATCCCATTGATGGTGAAAAATGTATCGTTTTCAGTTAAAAGTTTAACTATTTGCTTAAAATTTTATTTTATTTATTTTAAAGTTGAACTTTTAGGTTGAAAGTTCATGTATTTTTTTGAAAATTTGTCTTTCCAGGTAGAAAATCAATCTTTTTGGTTCAAAGTTAATCCTTTTTGGTTAAAAATGGAATTGTTTGATTTGAATATCAACTGGTACATGATTCGTTGAAAATTAATATTTTTTAGTTAGAAACTAATATTTTTTGTGGAAAATGCATCTTTTTCTATTTGAAATTCCACTGTTATCTAAAACATTCGACTTTTTAGCTTAGAAACTCTTTTGTTGAAAATTTATTTTTCATGGTATAAAAGTCATCTTTCTTGGTCGAAAATAAAGTATTTTGATGAAAATCCAACTATCTTCTAAAAAAATGGTCATTTCGTCTTGGAAATGCAAATATTTGATTGAATTTTAGTCTTTTTTTTTTTTTAAATTCGACCATTTGATTGAAAATGCATCTTTGTATGCTGGAAATTCAACTATTTAGTTAGAAATTCAACTATTTTGTTAAAAATTTAATTATCTTTGGAAAATTCAGCTATTTTATTGAAGTTATCATCTTGGGTCGAAAATTCAACATTGTTTTTTAAAATTCATCTTTTTGGATTGAAAATTCATCTTTTATGGTAGAAGAGTAACTTTTTTGTTAAAAATTCAACTGTCTTCAAAAATTCGCCTTCAACACTTTTAATGACATCGGTCACATAAAATTGTATAAAGGGTCATCTACAAATTACGTAAGACATATGTGAAATGCATGAACTTTCAATCAAATAGTTGAGTTTTCAAGTCGAAATGATGAAGTTTAAGCCAAAAATGGTAGAATTACATTCTTAGTTCAACTATATAATTTTTAACAAAAAAAAAAGAATTTTTAAGAAAATAGTCAAATTTTTAACCAAGGCAATTAATCTTCGATAAAAAATATATATATTCAAAATAAAAATGATAATAGTTGATATTTACACCAAAATAAATTTAATTTTTATTCGTGAGCAGTTGAATATGACCAAAAAATACGAATTTTAAATAAATTAATTGAATCCTCAACCAAAACAGACTAATTTTCAAATCAAGAAGAGAAATTTTCAACAGAAGAGTTGAGTTTGCAAGCAAGAAACATTTTACAGTCAATAAAGAAAAAAATCTCATCCAAAATGTTGATTTTTCAAGACAAAAAGACGAATTTTAGAAAAAAAGTTAACTTCGCAAATAAAAAAATATGCATTTTCTACCAAAATAATTTTATTTACAACTCAAAAAGACAAGTTTTTAACAAAGTAAGTAAATTTTCGTCCGAAAAAAATCAATTTTCAAACAAATATGGAATAGCTACATTTCCAGTCAAAAAAATGCATTTTTAGCCCAATAGTTGAACGTTCAACCCAGAAGATAAATTTTCTACCAAAAAAGACCAAATATTTGAACAAATAGACGAATTTTTAAAGAAATAGGTAACGTTTAACCAAATAAATGAATATTCAATCAAGAAGCATCAATGTCTATCAAAAAGAAAAATTTTTGATAAGAAATGGTATGGTCAAATTTTCATTTAAACAATAATTTTTAGTGAAGAAAAAGCTAATTTTCAATCAAAGAATCAAATTTTCATCCAAAAACTTAAATTTTTGGTAAAAAAATTAATTTTTATGCAAAGTATATAAATTGTCAACCAAAATGTGAATTTTAAATGAATTTTCAATCAAATAAATAAATTTTCAACCAAAAATATGAATAAATTACCAACAAGATTATTATTCTACCACAAGATTCCAACGTAATACAGACATTCTCAAGCAAATAGTTGAATTTTCAATAAATATGATACGTTTTGTTCAACCAAACATGGAACAGTTAAATTTTCATTTAAAAAAATTAATTCTCATCAACCAACCAAAAAAATGATTTTTTAACAAAGTAGTTCTAATTTCAACTAAGTAATTTAAATTGTGACCAAGAAAAGTGATTTGATGTGGAAGTTCTTGTTATTCAAATTAATCTTGAAAAAATTTGGTCAATATGACTTAATACTTAACATTGATCAAATCTTTGACCGATTCACATCACTTATCATATATGTAGTTTCGTTTTGAAATAATATACAAAAAATTAGAGGATTTTTGTGTTTTTTCCAAGAAAATACATATTTTTCTGCGAAGCATTAATAAAAGTTAGTATAAAGTGAATCTAATTCCGTGGAAAAGCCTAAACGTTGACAACAAGTTTTTAAGACATTTTTTAAATATTTTTGTTTACAAAAAAAGAAATATTTGTTGGCAAAAAGCAAATATATTTTGAAATTAGAGTAGACAATTACCCTATTTGAATCGGTCTATACAATGTTTCTGTCGACCATTTTTCTTCGAATTCGTGAAAATCCAGTGAAATCTCTTTGATTACAATTCTCAATTCTTTGTCAATTCTCGTGAATTCCTATGAATTCCATTGAATTCTGTCAAATTTCTATGAAACCTGTTGACTTCCCTTGGATTCATTTAAGTTTTTTTTATTGTCTTGAATTTCTTTAAAAAAAAATATCAACTAATTGAACAAAATTCGACCGTTCACCTTTTCTATAAAATCTTCTTTTTCCAAAGCTTTTTAATTTTTTTCGCGGTTATTTCAAGAACCGTTTAGCTATCCCAAAAACGAGGTTGTCACAAAATGTTTCAAACTCACAGTGCTATTTGCGATTTTTCAACAACACAAATTGGTCGAAAGTAATCTGAAAAATTTGTCAATGTAGGCAAAAAATAATTGCCTTTCCGGAAAGTATCCGAACTTGTGGTGTGCCAGGAGTAAGAGTTAATTCTGGCCAATGTCTATGATATCAACTTTACATTACTCCCCTTCGGAAGCCATAACCTTTTTCCAACGATCTTCCCACTGTCGATAGTTCTCCTTAACGTTACCTGTTGGAATAGCTAATAACTGCTTCTTCGCCTCCTGCTTTATTTCCTCTATGTCTTAAAATCGTTTTCCTTTTAGAGGATACTTCAATCTGGAAAATAGCCAGAAATAACTGGGAGCCAGGTCAGGACTGTATGGGGTCTACCAAATTTGTGTAAGGCCATGTTTCACCAGAAATTGCTGAATGAGCTGCGATGAGTGGGCAGGTACTTTTTTGGTAGTGAAGGGCCCAGACGCCAATTTTTCCAAAGTCTTGGCTCAAAATTATCCTCAAAATGGCTCAAAATCCTCTAAATGATAAATGGTAAATATCTGTTTCGGACAATAGAACAACTAGGTACGAAGGACACCAGGTCGGATACTTTCCGGACAAACTTCGTACACAGGTCACATTTTCTTGACCAGAGTGACAAATATTGATTCCCAAATCTTCCGGATTAGTGTCCAGGTATAATTTGAACAAGAGACATTTCCTGTCGGCGATGATTACTTGGCAGCACCGATGAGGTTTCCCTCCAGGATGGAGAAACCTATTCGAAACTGCCTCCTCTTAAACCGCCAAAGGCCTTAATGGCCTGATTAACCGTCTGGTCTCTCCTCCAATGCCATAATCCCTTTGATAAGGTTCCTCAATTATTATACATTCGCATTACTCACAGACACGTTCCTCTTTCAGTCTCAATATTTCCTCTCTATCATGTTTTTGAAACAATATTGCGATTCGAGGCAGAATCTAATTAAATCACGATGACTGCTATCGAACCATTTACCCAGGCTACTTTTCATGCTAATTAGGAAACGCGTAACTACGTCCCTTTTATTGTTTATTGTACCTGCATTTATTAATGATTGACAGCAAATTGAATAGCTAATTACTATAGAAAATTAGCACTGAGTGTTACAGCTTCAATTTCAATTGCCATTCCGATTTAATTAGCTATGCATGCATCTATAATTGTTTTACAAATTTACCAGAGATTATTTATAAATGATGTTATTTCTTATATTTTAGATAAACATATCCGCATTCTATCGATCTGGATTCTGCAAGATGAAGGTTAATCTAATTATGTTAAACAAATGTAAACGCATGATTGAAACTTAATTAACTATTCAAAATTGTAAAATAACTTCAAAACAATATATTCATACTTATAAACTTTTATTCAATTTAACATTATTGTTTTAGTCTAAAAGTTGAAACAGTATACTATAATTTGACTATAATTTAATTTATATAATTTGACATTTTTTAATTAGGAAAATTAACAATTACTTAATATTTAGAAATTTTCGACTGTTCATTTAAAATCAGTGATTGTAAATCCAATATTCAAAATTGAACAAAAAGCTGAACTTTGAACGTTACAATTTCAATTGTTCTATTTCAAAAAAATTTAATTCGCAAGTAAAATTATTCAATTTTGATGTACAATAAATATTGAACACCTATTATTATTCCTAGAAAAAATTCAAGTGAGTTGAATTTGGTTTTGATTTAAAATTTTTTCAAATAATTTAAACAATGAGTCTACGCCGACGAAATTTAGCTATTCGTACTGAAATTTCGGTACAAACAGTCCACGGCCTAATTTAAAACAAAATTAAAACCAAAAATTGAAACAAAATATAGATTTGAGCACGTTTCGAACAAGAAAATTAGAAGATTTTTAAGAATTGTGAAAGGTTTCAAAAAAATTAAAAAACATTTTCTTAAGATTCCTAGAGAAATTGAAAACGACCTTTTATTTTGAAAAATTAATTTAAAGAGAATATTTAAGAAGATTTAAAAAGATTTCCAAAATTGTCAACAATGTATCTGGAAGATTTTAAGGAAATATTTTTAATTTTTCAGGATTTAAACTAAAATTTAGGAATAATTTAAATCATTTTGAAAGATGTTTCGGTCTGAAAAAATTTGAAAATTAATTCATAATTTGAGAAAAATGTCAAACAATGTGTAGATGTTTCAAGATTTTGAAATAAAATTTTGAAACCTTTCAAGGATTTTTAAACTATTTGAAATAAAAAATTTCAACTTCTGATTTATGAAGCCTTCAGTTTATAACAAAAACGCAATCGTTCAATTTGTAATATTTCTAGCTTAAAATTGCTTAAAATGATTTGTAGTTCAGTTCTTGTTACTTCAAATGGACAAATTCTTAGATTTAGAGTTAGAATTTTTTATTTTGATTGACCGTGAAAAATGTTAGAGAACTGGGGAAAAAACGGGAAAAGACGAAATTTTTTTCTGTTATTGAAACGGCCACCCTGATTTTCAAATTTTCAAGTTTGAAAAAAGGAACCTAAAATATACATTGTAAACAAATTTAATTAATTTTAATGAATTCATTTAAAAATTTGCTTTTCGGCATAACTATTTTCATGAAATTTAGCCTAAAAGTGAATTTTCATTATACTTATTTTTAAACTAAACATGAACTAAAGTTGTTTCAAGCTAAAAAATCAACGTTGTTGAAAATTATTCATAAAATCGAAGAAAACATTTTATTTTTAATTATAACTAGTTTTTGAAAAGAACCCGAGGTGAACTTTTGAAATAATTATTTCACAATTTTCATTGTTTATTTAACAATAGTTTTAAGGGCTTATTTTATTCCTTAAAAGATTCTCTGCAAATATCATTGGTACGTTTTTATTGAAAAACTTTTATTTAGGAATTATAAAATCGTTATTTTTTTAAACAATAGGTTTTCATAAATAAAATGTTTTAAATAAAAATGTACCAATGAGATTTGCAGAGAATCATTTAAGGAATAAAATAAGCGCTACCGCATAAGAATCAAATAAAAATTGCAACTTTCACTTAAAGAGAAAAAGAAAAACATTAAAGTCTAAATAGTTATTGTCTAATAAAGAGAACATGAAATATTTTGTCAAAAGTTCACCTCGAGTTCTTTTCCGAAATTAGTTATAATTAACATCAGCATATTTTCCTCGATTTTATGAATCATTTTTAACAAGTTTCATTTTTTGAACTTGAAATAGCACATGACAAATGCCAAGAGGCATAAGAAATTCATATATAGTTAATTAGTTGTATATAAAATTTATTTTTTTTCTATTAAAAAATTGTTATTAATTTCTTGTTGCGGTGAAAGCATATATATCTTGAATACTTAACTTTCACTAAAAACTTATATATGTATGAAAAAAATGTTTCATTCAATAACTTAGGCATTATTTTATTAATTTTACTTACCCTCTCTATGTACCCTCTCTATGAGAAGTTCATTAAAACACATCATTTGCTTATTAAAATATTTGAAAATCCGCAATGAATTTAAATTAATAAATAAACAAAGTAAATATTATATTATATATTATAAGAAGAAATATTCTAAAGTTTAGACTATTGTTTTTTCGGATATTCAAAAATTACACAAATAATTATATGTCTGATTTAATTGCGCATGAAAAATAATTTCTTGCAGTTAGAAGGAATGCATTAGGATTTACGTCTAAAAGCAGTGAATTTTACGATTTTCGTAAATGATTTTTAACTCAAAAGATTAGAAAAATCTTAAAGATCATTATCTCTCACCAAGGGCTATCAGAAAATTATTCTTATTTAACAAACATTTCTGTTTTGAAAACAGGGTAGCAACTTGTATGATAAAAGTTTTATTTGATAAACGCCTGACATAAAACACAAGACATAAACATGATATTTTAACAGACTTCAAAGTCCTAAATTCTTTCAAAAAAGGGAAAATAGGGTGATTTTTCACGAAAATAGGGGAATAATAGTGGAATAAATTATTTCAAATGAAATTAATGAATAGGTAACATATTGAATTGCATTATAAAACTCTTAGGAATTCAACTATATTGCATTTTAAACAAAATAATTGAATTTTCCACCAAAGTGATTAAATTTTTACCAACTGAGATGAATTTTCAACGAGAGAGTTAAGTTTTCAAGCTGAATGGTTAAATATTCTAGAAAGTTGTTCACTTTTAAACCCAAATAGTTTATATTTTCGGGCCAAAAAGTTGATTTTTTTAGAGAGTTGAATTTTTAATCTAAAAGGAGAAATTTTATATTCGAACAGACAAATTTCCAACAAAATAGTTACATTTTCGACCAAAAAAGATGACTTTGAAAAAAAACTGTTGAATTTTGAACAAAATAATTAAATTAGAAAAAAATAATTGACTTTTCAACTAAAATGATGAATCGTCAACAAAAAATTATTTTGAACAAAGAAGTTCGACATTCAACAACTAAGATTTAAATTTGGAAAAAAGTAGAATTCTCAAACCACAAAGTTAATTTTCAACCAAATAGATGCATTTTCTAACAAAATAATGAAATTTTCAACTCAAGACGACCAATTCGAAACAAAGTAGTTGAATTTGTATTACTAGGAGACGAACTTTCCACAAAACAGTTGACTTTTCAACCCGAAAATATGAATTTTCAACCAAAAGTTAATTTTCAACCAAATAGTTCAACTTTAAACTAAAAACAATCCATTTTCAACCAAAAATGGAATAGTTAAATTTTCATTTAAAGGAATTGTTTTTCAATAATTGAAAAAGCGAATTTCCAGCAAAATATTTAAATTATCAATGAAAGAGATGGATGTTCATCTCATAAATTGTATTTCTAGAAAGTAGTTTAAACTTTCCACTAAGAATATTAATGTCTTACCAAGAAAGATAAATTTACAACAAAATACATCGATTTTCTACCAAATATTTGAATTTTCATCTAAAAATGATCAGTTTTCAACCAAACAACGAATAATCAAATTTTCAGTTGACTAAATTAATTTTAAAACAAAAGAAAACTAATTTTCAACAAAACAGTTAAATCTACAACCAATAAAATGAATGCTTTACAAAGAAGTTAAACTTTGAACCAAGTAGTCGCATTTTCAATAAAAGAAGATTCATTCTTAATGAAAAATATATCAGATGTTTCAACCAAAGATTTCAATTTTAAATTTAAAAAATAGTTGAATTCAATCTCGAAGTCAACCAAAAAGGACGAATTTTCAACAAAATAGTTGAATCTTCAACCAAAACAGATAGATTTCTAATTAAATAGGCTTTTAACCAAAAAAGATCAAATTTTTACTGAAAGAGATGCATTATAAACCAAGGAACATCTATTATTGGAAAGTGAGAGAAGGTGAGAAGCAAATTGTTGAATTTCCATGCAAAAAAAAAAAAGATTTAAAAAACAGTTGAATTTTCTATCCAAAAATAAACATTTTCAACCAAAAATTTTAATTTCATCTGAATATTTGAATTTTCTACCCAAAAATATGAATCTTGAACATCTACAACCAATAAAATGAGTTTGCATCAAAATAGTTCAACTCTTGATCAAGTAGTGTAATTTTGCACCAAAAGAGATGAATTTACAATTAAAGAAATGGTTGAATTTTCAACTGAGAACGATTAATTTTCCACTAGAAGTGAAATTGTTATATTGTCAGTTAAAAAAATTATTCGTCGACAAAAAATTATTTTTTCAAAAAATAGTAACTAATTTTTTAAGAACAACGCAAATTTGAAAAAAAGTTGAATCTTCAAACAAAAAGTTGAATTTTCATTCAAACGAAAGAACGAGAAAATACGAAAGTTTTTTTCAAAACGGGGGGTCTGTATTTGGATGCTTTACTTGTAAAATATTATTATTGTTAAACCGTTAATCAAAATCCCTTTCGAGCTAAAGTTCAATCAACTTATTTTCATGTTTCAGAAAATTTAAGAAAATTGTTATACTTATTTTCATTTTTACAAGAATTTCCAAAATTTGTCATTCACATTTATAATATACTTCATATGTGATGTCACATTCTACGTCACAAATCGTCCCAAAACCTGCCCCCGGCAGTGTGACGTTGTTTTTGAATTGCCCCTAATTTTTATAATTAAATTTTGAAACAAATTAAAGATGTTCAGACGAGAGAAACGAGAGCAGGAGATTGAAAAGCCGAAACTTGTGGCACTATCTGAGACGTAATTCGGAAACGCCAAAGCATAATTAACGAAATTCATTATCCCGCCGAAACTAATTTCACAACACCACCACCATCACCTTCGTTGCCAGCGCGGTTCCTTAATCGTGAAAAACCGTGAAATTTAATTAAATTTAGGACTACGGGAGTGAAAGAGAAAGGAGGAGAAGAAGGAGAGAGCAAAGCATTATATGTGTCGAGAGAAGGTGCTTGATACTAATAACGTTCGTGCTCTACCCTATGGACCAAAATAACAGCTCAAGTATCCTTAAAAGCTGACAATTTTTATTTTTTTATTTCTTGCATGAATCTTGCACTATTCTGTCGTGAATCTTGCAAGAAATCAACATATTATAGCTTCGTCTGTTCCTACTTTAGTTCATTTAAAAAATTACTTTTGTACTTCTAAACTACTATACTTTCCTACTACACTTATCCAAAATTGCATCTAGTTGATACATCTTGCGGGATTTTGATGAAGATCCTTCCGAACACACTAAAACTTGGGGTATCAAATTGTTGCAGCTATTTTGATCTCAAATTTCAACTCAATATGATTCGCGTTAGAGGATCAATTAAAATTAAGGAGAACGACTTCAAGGCGTATCAGCATCAGTATACAAAATAGAATAACAGTTTACGATTTTCGAAAAACATTCCTTTCCGCCAAATTCAAGTTATGCAAATCGATAATCGATCCTAGATCGAGATTTTCTGGCATTTGTAAACAAACCTCCACAACCTCAGTTATCATAAATTTGAATAAACGGAGCTAAGTAAATGATTCTTCTTTAAATTGATTAACAATTTCATTTTAAACGAGCATCAACAATTGCTCAATATTCAAGTGAGAGGTTTGAATAATTTTATAATGTTTTGAGTAGTTGAAACTTTTTGACAGATGATTGATCTCGATATTTGAATCAAGTTGATCATGATTATAGGTATCAAAACGTTGCATCCTTTCGATCCATTTGCCGCATCAATTTGATACCTGGTACTTTTGTGTGTTGATACCTAGTAGTTTTGTGTGAATTTGATAACATCTTTTTAAAAATTAGATGCAGTGTGTTACTATAGACTCAAGTAGGTAATGAAATAGTGTTGTTGAGTTTAATGTTGTGGATAGAAACGGATTCCCAGACGGCTTGACACCTAACCTTCTGTTACGCTTTAGCCGTTTATTCGTCCGGTCCTTTTCGCTATTTCCGGCGCCATCAGTCAGAGCCCGTTAAGAAAGAAGACGTTGAACGTATGTACCAACGCCGCCCTCAGACATACTTCTTCCACGCACTGAGTACTTCCAGTTATGCCCCTAAAGAACTTTCTATTTACGCCACTGTCTT
The DNA here is from genome assembly GCA_932178445.1 of Andricus quercusramuli. Taxonomy (NCBI): domain Eukaryota; kingdom Metazoa; phylum Arthropoda; class Insecta; order Hymenoptera; family Cynipidae; genus Andricus; species Andricus quercusramuli. The sequence continues at coordinate 26,050 of CAKNXH010056999.1, forward strand.
TCATGGTACCCGTCATCGACTTTTCTTGCTACATTTTTTTGATATTATTCAAATCGCCGTATTTCCCGAAACAATAGATCTATAAATAGGAATTCTAAAATATTTTTCTTTCTTAATTCTTTCGTAATCATTGCATAATTCTGTATATAATCTTGTGGCTGTTTGTACTCCCCTCCGCGAAAGGACTTATAGAAACATATAGAAAAAAAGTCTATGTGGAAAAAGTCGGTTATTGTCACGAAAAACTGCTACCAGATGCGTATAGAACCTGCATTTCTATATGGATCTATATGGAATTACCTACAGCCAACGAGGGTATTTCTATATGTTTCTGCTGGTATTTCCACTTAGCTTTGGAGAATGCCTATTTGGCCCCTGGGTATATATGGATCTATACGGCATTAGCATTAGTAGCTGAGGTGGTTTCTATGGGTTTCTGGAGGTATTTTCACTCGAATTGAGGAAATGCCTTATTGGTCCTCATAGACCCTATGGTCCATATGGATCTATACGGAATTACCATAGATAGGTAGCTGAGCTGTTTTCTATGGGTTTCTAGTGGTATTTTCACTTAGTTTTGGAGATTGACTCATTGGCCCTTATAGACCGAAATATACATATAGAGCCTGTTAGAATTACTGTTTGGAATTCCATATATAATACATTTGTGTAAATTTGTATAGAGGTCGGGACATAGCGAGATGTCTTAAAAATCCTGTAAGAAATCTCCATATAGAAACTAGTAAAATTTCTGTTTGGAATTCCATATAGATTACGTATAAGTAGAATCCATATAGATCCGTATACAGGTCGGGATATAGCGAGATGTCTTAAAAATCTTGTAAGAAATCTGCATATAGGAACTAGTAGAATTTCTGTTTGGAATTCCATATAGATTACATATTGGTAAAATCCATATAGATTCATATAGAGGTCTGGACATAGCGAGATGGATTAAAAATCCTGTAAGAAATCTCCATATAGAAACTAGTAGAATTTCTGTTTGGAATTCCATATAGATTACAACTTGGTAACATCTACATAGATCTGTATAGAGGTCGGGAAATAGCGCGATGTCTGAAAAATCATATTTGGAACATCCGTATAGATACTTACAGAAACAGGGGTTCTTTTTGGAATTACATATAGAAACCATTTCAAGTTCTGTTCGGAATTCCGTATAGAATACAATATTTCAACATCCATATAAATCCGTACAGATTTTCTATGTGGCTTTTCTCCCTAAGTGGCACTACCATTTAAAACCACCAGAAACTTATAGAAACTCATAGAAATTCTATATGGATCTATAGGATATTTGAAGGAGGATCCACCTGTTCCGAGTACAAACATATTTTTGTACGCTATCTGCTCCAAGTACTAAACTACTTTTGTACGTCTGCTATTACAAGTACAAAATACTTTTTTTTCTACCTGTTTCAAGTAAGGAAATACTTATATGCTCGCCCTTCTAGGAATAATTAATTGAAAACAATTTAGAACGATAGAAAAAAATTTGAATTGTTTTTAATCGTGTTTCTTAATCATGTGTGCACGATTGGGAACGATTGAGCGTTTCAAAGTTTCAATCGTTCCCAATCGGGCCAATCGGTAGTAGGATTTGGAGGTTATGAAGTGGCAATTTGATGGCAGCACTTTCGTCTCGCGGGAATTATTTGAAAACGTTTATTTACATTTTTTCGAGGCAACACATTTTAAGCAACATGTGCATGAAAAAAATTAAATAAATGTTTCATAATAATTTCCGCGAGCTGGGAGTGCTGTCATCAACAGATTTGCTAATGAGATGAAATTTGGTCATCAAATTATTCATTTCATTGTCTATAATTTTTTATAAAAAATATGTAACTTATTAATTAAATTACTTGAAATATTTTAGGTACAGAACATTTAAAATTAAATGAGAGTAAAGCTATTCAGATTCTTCCTCAACTTCTAATATCCTATATCCTATTCGTCATCCTCTGTCCCACTATCACTCTATCATTTTAATTTGAAATTCATCTCTGGTTGAAAATCTAAGTACTTATTTGAAAATCAATTTATCTTTTTTTTGGCGAAAGTTCAACTATTTCGTTGAAAATCGATATTTTGCATTTGAAAATTAAACTATTTGTTTGAAATTTATGTACTCTGTGGAAAATTGGACTTTTTTGTGAAAAAAACAATCTTCATGGTTGAAAATTCATCTTTTTGGCATAAAATTCAACTATTCTTTTTCTTTGAATGTTTTTTGGTTGGAAATGATTTTTTTTCAAATGAAAATGTAACTATTATTCCAGCTGAATGTTCCATAATTTTGGTTAAAAATTCATCTCTGTTTTTTTAACATTCTTTTTTTTTCGCTAAAAATTTATTTCTTTGATTTTTGTTAGGAAAATGATCCTTTTTAGTTTGAAATTCGTCATCATTTCAGTAAAGAATTATTCTGTCTGGTTTATAATTCAACTATTTTAATTAAATATTCACAATTTTATTTGAAAATTCATATCTTCTCTTCTTTGAATAAACATTAATTTTTTTCTACTTGAAATTTAACTATTTAAGTTTTGGCTGACAATTTCTCTTTTTTAGTGAAAATCAACTTTTTTGTCTGAAAATTCAACTATTTCAGTTGAATATTCATTGTTTTAGCTGAAAACTCTTATGTTTGGTTTAATTTTAATTGTTTCTACTAAAAATGTTTCTATTCCATTTTCGGTTGAAAATTATTATTTTTCCAGTTCAAAATTCAACTATCTGGTTGAAAATTTGTCTTCTTGATTAAACAATTCAACTATTTTGTTGAAAAATTGTATTTTTTTTACAAAATAATTCTTTTTATTTGAAAACTAATCTTCTGGTTCAAAATTCATCTTTTTTGTTGAAACTTCGAGTGTTCCAGTTAAATATTCATACTTTTAGGTGAGAATTTATTTTTTAAGTTTAACTATTCAGTTGAAGATTCACAATTTTTGAAAATTCATCACGTTGGCTGAAAATTAAAATTTTTTTTATTGAAAATGCATTTTTTGTTTTAAATTCATTTTTTTAATTGAAAGTATAACTATTCAATTGTTTTTCGTGGAAGATTTATATTTTTAGTGGAAACTTCAAGTATTTTTTGAAAATTGATTTATTTTGCAATGTTTTGCTCATTTGTGTTGAAGGATGTTTAGAATAAACGTCATGAATTAAAATAAATGTTTGCGTTTTGCGGAAAATACAAATTTGTTACTTTTAGTTGGCCGGGAAAATTGAAAAACTTGACAGGGGAAAACCGGAAATTGGAAATCGTCCGCCGAATCGCCACCCTGAAAATGTTTGTGCTTGGGGAAGGAAAACTAGTTGTTGCGATGATTTGCGATGATGATCCTGCCTGTATTTGATACAATTTTGAACTATTTCACATGTAAATACCACAATTTTTAACGTTTAAATTAAAAAATAGCTTTTTAATTTCATAAAGCCTTCTGAACAATTTAATATTATACAATTAAAAATTTACAACCTTTAAAATTCAAAGATTTTAAGATTAGGCATTGCAAACCAAATTATTTAAAATATTCAAAATTAAGTATTTTGAATATTCAAAACTATAAATTTTCGAGAATTTCAAATAAAACTTATTTATAGATTCAAAATTGTTATACTGGAAGACATTTGAAAAGCTTGGATAAGTTTTTCTACTAAAAATTGAAAGAATTTTAATGATTCCAATCTTTTTCAATTGGGTATCCATTATTCTGAATTAAAGGTTAAATTGTAACCACAGCATTTTAATACTGCGATAATTATTTAAAAAGCGGTTTTTTACGCTTTCAAACCAAAAAAATGTCAACAATATGAATTTAAAAAGAAGTAAATAAACGTTTTACAATACGAAGTGTCTCGTCGTCCCGAAATTCGGGATGACTAGCCCGTTTTCAACATTTGGCTAGTCGTCCCGAAAATTATGTATTCTTTTTTATTTCTCTCCTTTTGAGTAAGCTGAAGATTAACAAAACTGCTATTCGTCCCTAATTGAAAATAAATGTTAAAAAACGGATAGAACTAAGAGTTAGGTTATATTTTATAAAGTGTAGTCTTTTAAGCTTTAACGTATCCAAATTATGTTATGTATTTGCACTGTGTCACCGCAGTCTCAAGGTCGTTCGAAACTTTCCCATGATTTCCGTGCTCTGATTGGACGTTCCTTTGATGTGATCTATTGACTCTTGACTAGATACACTTGTTGCCTTTGTATTTAGAATCAATCATTCATTTGTAAAGAGTAAAATTCAATAATTATTCGCTCTCGCACTCTAAAACACTTTTTTGTGATCCAAAAATTAATTTAATTAATTCTACAATGATGATTTATCATAAAAAATTTATTTAAACATTTAATAATTCCCAAAAAGCAAGTTCTTTACTGCCAATTAGACTGCCGATGCGACGCATGCGCAGTACAGTTGGGGAGCCGAATTGAGAGCACTGCATCTTTATACGGTTTTTCGTTCGATTTTGCGTATTATTTCCCTTTGGTTAACGATCACGTGACATATAGATCAGCTGTTCTGTGTGCCGGCCTATACTGGCCGTAAGACTCCTACCCCTTTTCCAACGCCTCGTGGAGGCGGAAAGGCACCCCTGTGACAGGTCACGAAAATAATGTAAGGTAACACCCCTACCCCTTTTCCAACGCCTCGTGGGGGCAGAAAGGCACCCCTGTGACAGGTCACACAAATAATGTTAGGTAACACCCCTACCCCTTTTACAACGCCTCGTGGGGGCAGAAAGGCACCCCTGTGACAGGTCACAAAA
>CAKNXH010056999.1:30865-71152 GCA_932178445.1 Andricus quercusramuli
CCCTGTGACAGGTCACAAAAATAATGTAAGGTAACACCCCTACCCCTCTTCCAACGCCTCGTGGGGGCGGGCAGGCACCCCTGTGACTAGTCACAGAAATAATATGAGGTAACACCCCTACCCCTTTTCCAAAGCCTCGTGGGGGCGGGAAGGCACCCCTGTGACAGGTCACAAAAATAATGTCAGGTAACACCACTACCCCTTTTCCAACACCTTGTGGGGGCGGGAAGGCACCCCTGTGACTAGTCACAGAAATAATGTGAGGTAACACCCCTACCCCTTTTCCAACGCCTCGTAATTTTGGTCTAGTTGAAAGCAGTAAAATTAATTAAGTGCATTATTTTCAGGCCGACTAGACGAATGTTGAAAATAGGCTAGTCGTCCCGAATTTTGGGGTCATTAACATTTTTTGTGATTTTTGTCTAGTTAAAACGAGAAATTTCCTAAAATGCATTATTTTTGGGACGACTAGCCGAATGCAGAAAATAGGATTGTCAATTTTGGTAACTTTGGTCTAGTTAAAAACAGTAGAATTAATAAAGTGTATTATTTGCGGGATGACGAGCCAAATGCTAGAAATAGGCTAGTCGTCCCGAATTTCGGGATGACTAGCCAAATTATAGAAATAGGCTAGTCGTCCCGAATTTCGGGATGACTAGCATTTATCTTGATTTCCGGCTAGTCGTCCCGAAATTCGGGACGACTAGACGCAGCCTTTACAATAATATACCCGCTAAATCAAACTACTACTGCCTACTTGATAAAGACACTATCGCTGTCACATCGTTCGGTGGCATGATTTTTACGTACTCTTAACCCACATACTTTCCAGTCTTCATTCGGTATACCACCTGAACAAATATTCCATTTTTTCTACTTGAAATTTTTGTTGAATTATTAAAAATTTAATTTCCAACCTATAAAGACGTGCGCGTCGTGTGTGTTACAAACGAAAACTGCAGAGGGCGCCCTGCAGGCAAGTGCATTCACTCAATTCAACCCGATTGGGAACAATTGACACAAGTAGCAACAATTTAAACAGATCCAAAATTTGATCACAGTTAATTGTGATGAATCGTGTCCGATCGATTATTTCTAGCAGGGCGGCCAAGTACAAAGATACTTTTGTACTTCACCTTTTTCACCACAAAATACTGTTCTGATTAACCTGTCCCAACTTCTATAATAGTTTTGTAATCCACTGGTCTCAAGTATAAAAGGATTGCCGTAACTAGTCTTACATCCCCCGTTGCGGTTCTGGTTTTCCGTACAAAGTTTTTCTCAAATTTCACCGGTTTAAACTGAAAAATTCTTCTTTTTACAAATCTTACAACAAGCTGTTACTCTGCCTGTTCCAAGTTGACCATAGTTATTATTATTGTCTTATTAGGCTAGTCCACAGGCTAGTCCATAGACATAGGTCTATTCACGGGTCACCCATGCTGCTAAAGTATTAACACTATCCACTTAAATGGGTATGGGCCTGTGAATTTTTTTTTTTTTTACCAAAGTGGGGTTAGAATTACTGTATGAATTCAGTTACAGTTAGTGATAACCCGCGGCTGTATCCAACTTTATTAGAAGTACTCATATTAGCCTGGACGTTTGGCCAGGGGAGCCCAAAACTGGAGAAAACCACCTCCCAAGTTCAGTCGGTTGTTCAACAATCAGTTAGCCACTAGTCTCAAGTATAACAAATTGCCATAACTAGTTTTACTTCCCTTGCAACTGCTCCTGTTTTTCCTCAGAATCTGCTTTTAAATTTTACCTCTTCAAACTGAAATATGTTATTTCTTCATAAAAATCTAACAATAAGCTGATATTCCACCTGTTCCAAATTAACCAGTGTTACTGATGTCCTCCCGTGAAAGAAAATTTTTAGAATGATATTCAAAATTTTTCATTTTTTAGAGAAGACATGAAAGTGTGGAGAAAGCTTTTGAGAAGGGGCGAGTTTGTCAATCAGTTTGAGTCTTGCAGTTAAGTGGCTACATAGGTTTAAGATTAGAGAGAAGGACCGACGATTTAAGAGCTGTCGTTTGTTCCAAAGTTGTTTGCGTTCGTAAAGTTCTGATCGCCTATGTGTGTGTGTATATATGTGTATGCGTCTTTATGTGTGACTGCTTTTCTTTGTATTTATGCCGTAATGGTGCCCGGCTGAGACTCCACATCGCGCCGCTATACGTAAGAGCGCGTACGTAAGTGCTTACGTGTGAGCGAGGGCCGTTCTCTTAACACCGCACTTTACTTTGGCGCAAATTAATTGGCAATCTCCGGAGACCGTGGGGTTAAGTGGCTTTTTATTTCCATCGGCCGCCCACGGTCACAACATTATGTGACAGTCGAACATCTCCTCTAATCGAATGCGTGTCCTGCTTCTCACGTTTGATTTCAAATCAATCTTCCCTTCACACCTACCCAATTTACGATTCGCAGGCCCCAAGTCCAAAATTTACAAACTTCAGAATTTAATTAGGATGGCTGCTACTCAGGTCTAAAATTCAGGAGATATTTTTCTCTTTTGAATATTAGGAAAAACAATTTCACGTATATCTGTTACAAATTTACCTTTGTGTTCTACCTACTAAATTCTAATTTACGTGTTCCTACTGAAAATTATTTGTATATACCACATGTATCGAATTTATTCCACCCAAAAATAACTTTTGTTTTTCATCTGTTTCGACCAAAAATTACTGTTTTATTTCACCTTATCCTCTTAAAAAAGTGATATTGTATCATTCCGCTCTAACATAAAAATTATCTTTGATTTCCAAATGTTACTGTTGAGAAATTACTGTTGTACTTCATGTGTTCAAATTAGAAAATTGCTATTATACTTTACCTGGTCCCACTACATTATTACTATTATTCTTCACCTGTTCCAACAAAAAATTACTTTTGTATTTTATCTATTCCTAGTATAAAATTAATATTGTTTTTTATTTGCTCCAACAAAAAAATTATTTTTAAATTCCACTTGCTCCTGTTACAAGATTACAATTGTACTCACCTATTCAAACGAATAACTTTTCCAATAAACATGTTTCTATAACAAAATTATAATTGTTTCAATCAAAAATTTCTTCTGCATTTCATACATCATTGGTGGCAAATTACTATAATATTTCACCTGTTCCAGGTAAAACATTAATATCGCGTTTTGCCCGCTCTAACTAAAAAATTATGTTTCCACTTATTGTTTCTATTTTTCTATTTTATTTTCATTTCTCTATTTTTGTGCCTGGAAAAAAATTTATAAAAAGAATATAGGATACATCTGTATTTTATCTGTTTCTGTACAAAATTACTGTAGTATTGATTCTGTTCTAACCAAGAATTACTTTTGTATTTAATCTGCTCTTGATGGACAATTACTATAATATTTTATCTGTTTCTGGTACAAAATTCATATTGTATTTCACTCGCTTTAAACCTAAAAATTATATTTAAATGACACCTGTTTCTGTTACAAAATTACTATTGTACTTAGCAGGTTAACAAAAAATTAAATTTGTGTTCCACCTGTCCGTGTTACAAAATTACTATTGTAGGCTTCTATTCCAACTAGATCCATTCCAACTACAAAATTACTGTTATACCTCGGCTGTTCCAACCAAAAATTACTTTTGTATTTCTCTGTTCCTGTGACAAAGCGGCTACTGTTCCTGTACGAAATTACTGTAGTATTTGAAGTGTTCCAAACGGAAATTACTCTTGCATTTCATCTGCTTCTGGTACAAAATTACCTACTGTATTTTACCCGCTCCAACTAAAAAATTATCCTGAAATTCCACCTGTTCCTATCATAAAATGACTATTATAATTCACCTGTTCCTGCTCTAAAATTACTTCCTCTTCTACTTTTGTGCCTGGTAACAAAATACCTAAAAGAATACAGATTAAATCTGCATTCTACCTGTTCCTGTAGAAAATTACTGTAGTATTTGAATTGTTTCCACCAAAATTTACTTTTGTATTACATCTATTCCTGGTACAAAATTAATATTGTATTTTGTGTGCACCAACTGGAAAATCATTCTTGAATTCCACTTGTTCTCATTACAGAATTACTGTTGTACTCACCTATTAACCCAGCATGACATTTTTATTCAACCTGTTCCTATAACAAACTTGTAATTGTACTTCACCTGATGAAACAACGAAATTACAATAATACTTCACCTGTTCCAAGTTCAAAATTACTATTATATTTTACCTTTTCCAAAAACAAAATTACTTTCATACTTTCTTTGAATTCCAGAAGTTCCTGTTACAAAATTACTATTGTACTTCATATGTTCCAACTGAAAAATTTCTATCATGCTTCACCTGTTCTAGCTTAGAAATTACTATTATACTCCACCTGTTCCAGCTACAAAGTTACTATTATACTAAACCTGTTCCTGTCACAAACTGACTATGTACCTCATCTGTACCTGCTCTTAAATTACTTTCTTTTTCTATTTATGTGCCTGGTAAAAATATAATCCACCAACAAATGTCCAGTAAAAAATTTGTTTTTAAATTCATATGCTTCCATCATAAATAGTGATAAAAATTTGAAGTAATTCAGAAGAGTACAGATTCACCAATTCCCAAAAGTTACAAACCTCGGAATATAATTAGGATAGTGGCTACTCAGTTCTAAAATTCAGGAACATTTTTACTTTTTCTTCCACCTACTCAATTGTACTTTACCTGTTTCCACTAGGAAATGACTTTGATATTCCACATGTACCCATTCCTACTAAAAATTACTATAATACTTCATCTGCTCTTGTTACAAAACGGCTAGTGTTCCTGCTCTGAAATTACTTTTTTTTTTTTTTTCATGTCTACTCAAAGAAATACATAGAAGAATAAAGATTACATTTGTATTCTACCCGTTCCTATCTAAAATTCCTGTAGTATTTAAACTGCTCCAAGCAAAACGTACTTTTGCATTTAATCTGTTCCTGGTAAGAAATTACTATTATACTTCACCTGTTTCAACTTCAATATTACTATTATACTTCACTTGCTCCGACTATTACTTTCCTTTTTCTCTGTTTCTGTTATAAAACGGCTGCGTACTTCACATGTTCATGCTCTAAGATGACTTCCTTCTTCCTATTTTTGTGTCTTGCAAAAACATACTTGAAAAGAATATTAATTACATCTATATTCTCCATATTCCTGTTCAAAATTACTATATTATTTCAACTATATCAACCAAGCATTACCTTTGCATTCCACCTGCTCCTGGCACAAAATAAATATTCCATTTTAACCGCTTTAACTGGAAAATTATGTTTAAATTCCACCTGTTCTTTTTACAAAATGACAATTTTAATCACCCTTTTAACCAAAAATTACATTTATGTTCCACCCGTACTTGTCCAAAAATTACTACTGTACTTTACCGGTTTCAATTAAAAAATTACTTTTGTATTTCTCTGACCCTGCTACAAAACGGCTACGTACTTCAACTGTTTCTGCTCTAAAATCACTTCATTATTTATTTATTTTTTTTCCTTGTAAAAATAGACTCCATCAACAAGTGTCTATTCTAAAAAAATTTTTCTTTTTCTGTTTCTATTGCAGTTCGTAACGAATATTTAAGGCAATTCTCAAGAGTCAAGATTCACCTGGGGCGATAAAATCCACCGATTACATCACACATATAGCCTGAGAGCCTTTGAGTGTAGAAAACACCCACAGGTTACCCGATCTGCATAAAAATCGGTCATTAAAACCCTTGGAGGGGCGTGAATCGCCTACAGGATGCCAGGATCGGTTCGGAGGCTACCTGCTATCAAGTATATTAGTCGCCTCACATAATATCGCACTATTACCGGCTGCTTCGATTATTATTATCTTTATTATGATTGCGCGAGTCTTGGCACGCAAGACAGTAGCCGATCTTTCACGCCTCTAAAACGCATTAGTTCAAAAGCTACCGGTATTTCGAGGGCGTCGTTGGCTCGGATCGGTAACTCGGTAAAGTGCTCCACGGAGGATCGATCAACCGCTCGATATTCATCGATCCATTCAGATCAGCGATATCGCGCTTTCAACTCCATTAGCTTTTATTTGTTTGGACAGTCAAGCTGTCCCTTCAGGCTGCGATCTTAAAAGCAAAGAGCCAATAGACAGGCTCGGTTTGTTTTCTATCGATCGAGAAGAATTTGATTAAGATCACAACTTCAATTTGCTTACGAGCCTTTAGAAAGTAGGCTTTTTAGATACAGAGATTATCTCACAATCTTTAGCGGCTGCAATCTAAGATCTTAAAAAATGAAGATCCAAACGTGCAAAGTAAAGTCTCGTTTAGTTCAAAAAATTTCAATGACGATAATATCAAAGTATTACTATTTCTGTCTATTTTCTTGTTTAAAATTACTTCTTTTACACCACCTGTTTCTACTGAAAATTACTTTTGTGTTTCAGCTGTTTCTCTTCCAAAAATACTGTTCTTATTTAAAAATTGAATTTTTATTCCATCTGTTTTTGTTGAAAAATTACTTCTTCAATCTATCAATAACTGTTCTAAAAATACGGTTGTAATTTAACTGTTCCTGTCGAAAAATTACTTTCGTATCTTACCCGTTTTTGTTTCAAAATAGCTTTTGTACTCCACTTGTTCCTTTTCAAAATTTCTTTTTCAATCCACTCATACCTTTAGCCAAAAAACGATTGTGCTTTAACTGTTTCAACTGAAAAATTACTTTTGTATTCCAGTTGTTACTCTTCCAGAACTACTAATGTTTTTCACCTGTTTCTCCTGAAAAATTACTTTTTTATCTTGTTTGCTCTTGTTTGAAAATTGCTTTTGTATTCCACCTGTTACAGTTGCACGACTTCTTTTGCCATCCACTCAAACCTGTTCCAAAAATATGGTTATACTTCACCTGTTCTTACTGAAAAATTACTTTTATATTTGGGGCCGCTCAAAAACTACTTTACGCTTTTTAAAAAAACTTTTCCTAGGGTGACGTCGCAAGTACGAACACCCCCCCCCCTCCATTTTTAAAACAAAATTTCTTCTTCGATTTCATTTGATAAATGCCTCAAGTAAAACACAAAATGGTCTCTTAAAAAAATAATTAAACTTCAAACATAAACAGTTGCATTTTCAAACAACTAGATATGAGATGAATCCTTAAGCCAAATAGACGATTTTTTTAGAAGACAAACAAGAAAGATGAGTTTTCAACCAAGAACTTTGCTACCAAGAAAGATAAATTTTTAATCCAGAGGACAAGAAGTTTCATCCAAAAACATCACTCTTTAACAAAATAGTTGAATCTACAAAGAAATAGTTGAACTTTCAACCAAAAAATGTATGATTAACCAAGCAGCTGTATTTGCAATCAAACAGTTGAAGATTCCACTGGAGGGGTCGCCATAAAATAGTTGAATTTTCACCTAAATAGTTATATTTTCAATGTACGAAGATTATTCTTCAAGCAAGTGGTCGAATTCTTGAGAAAAGTTTGAGCTTGAACTAAAAGCAGTTGTATTATCAACCAAATAATTGAATTTTCATGCCAATATGACAAATTTTGGAGAACACAGTTAAATTTTCAATCCAAAAGGATGATTTTTCTATCCAAAGTGTGTTCAAAAAGTTACATTTCCGAAAAAAATGACTTTCAGACAGAACAGTAAAGGCAAATGTCCCAGTCATCGTGAAACTTGGTTATAGTTGGAATACATTGTTACAAAAATGTGTTAAAAGTAACATTTACTGATAAAACTCACTTATTTTTAGCATTTTATAATATAGCAAATAGAAATTACATTCATTCAAAGTAAATAAAAAGCAAGAAAATTGGCATCACGATTACCTTAAATGAAAAAAAAAAAATATTAAAAATTTTGAAAGTATATGTAGTTAAGTTATCAATTGAAATTATGAATCTTTAACAACAAGAATTATTTTGTAAGAAAGAAGTTATTCTTTTAACCATCAATGAAAAATATAGCACTCATAGTTGATATTTCAAACAAAGAAAGTTTTTATTTTTAAATGGAAAACAATAGAATTTAGCCAAAAAATATTAATTTTCTACCCAAAAGATTTTTCACTCAAGAAATAAAAAAAGTTCAAACAAACTGCTTAATCTTCAACACAAGAAGACGAATATTCGACAAATTAGTTGAACTTTTGAACCAAAAAGACGTTTATTTTCAAACAAATATTTTAATTATAATTTAAAAACAATCAATTTTCAATCATAGCTGCATTTCATAAAATTGCTTGTCAACAGTAGAAAAACGAATCTTCAACAAGATATTTAGATTTTCAACCAAAGAGATGGATCTTCAACTAATAAAATCAAGGTTTAACAAAGAGGTTCAACTTTCTATCAAGTAGTTGAATTTTCAATAAAAAAAAAACAGTTTCTAACCAAAAGTGGACGAATTTAGAACAAAATATATCAATTTTTATCCAAATACTTTTATCCAAATGTTCAACTGAAAACGATCAATTTTCAATAAAAACTGAAAAAGTTAAACTTAAAATTTCAAAAATGAATTTTCGACAACAAAAAATGAATTTTCAACAAAGCAGTTCAGCTATTAATAATGTAATTGAAGTTAAAAGAAACATGAATTCAAAATGAACAATTCGATAGTTGAATTTTCAACTCAAAACTATTAATTTACGAGTGTCTGCGTATATCGAAATCACGGTACTAATATGGGTGTGTCTACACAAACATCCGGCTATTTGTACCGAAATTTCGGTGCAAACAGCCCCTTTTCCAGCAGCCCCTATTTGTACCGAAAAAATCCGACTATTTGTACCAAGATTTCGGTACACGTAGCCACGGCCTTAATTTACAGCCAGAATAGATTAGCTTAATTTTCTGTTGAAAAAATTAATGTTCAACTAAAAAAAAAAAGAATTTTTCAACACAATAGTTAAATCGTCAATCAAGCTGTAGAGCTTCCAAAGAAAAGGGATGAAATCTAAACCAAATATATGATAGTAGAATTATAAATAAAAAATAATTAACTTCCAATAAAAAATAGTTGAATTTTATGATTGGATTATAATTCATTCAATTCGCATTTAAGCGAGAAAAAGAGAAAGAGGGGAAGTTTCTTGAAAAAAGAGAAAAAAAGAAATTATTTTTTAAAAAATGGGAAAAGAGGGGAATAGAGGTAAGAGGGTGAAGTTCTTCAGATACTATACCTGTAAAATAAAATCACTAAGGTTCATTTTTTCAAGTATCTCAAAAAAAATTGTTATACACATTTATGTTTTCCATGTGTGATATCACAGTTTCCGCTCCCCCCCCCCCCCCACCGCCTCGCCTGCCCCGTAGTGTGACGTAGTTTTTAACGGTCCATTTCACCTATTCTTGTTGCAAAATTACTAGTGTTTTTACAAAATTACTGTTACAAACAAGAAATTATTTTTATAATCTTACTCTTCAATCTGAAATTTCTGTTTTGCTCATTTAGGTCACAAATTCGATCCACTACACCGCTCCGACATAGGTCGCGGATCAATCTCTCTAGTAATCACCCCAGGCAAATAGCTTCACAAAGTCACTATATTTCAGTAATTACACAAAAATACGCAAAATGTCTAATAACCCCATAGTAAGATCCATACTCTTCACTCTAATCAGACCCACTGAGTAAAGCTCTCCACGAGGGCCCATTAGTGATACAAATTAATTTTTTTAACGTCGCAAACAAAATATAGTTGGAAATTTGTTAACTCATATCCAGGAAAATTAGATTTTGGAACGGAGAGGACGAAATAGTGAAAATGAGAAGAGGACAAATGAGAGATAGAAGAAAGGGAATGAGAGAATGTGTGAGGAGAAATGGGGGGTGGCGTTAAGTGGGTTCACCTACGCTCCGTAAAATGGGGCAGCCTCCGAATCGAGCCTGGCAGCGGTCCAGCTTAATGGAGACTCTTAGCGTAATTAAACGTAAACACATTCGAGGCGTCACGCTAATCTGAATGCTTATCGAGGTTCGCCGATGTTGCCTCAGGACCGTGTCTACCTGGAACACTCATCCTCGCTTTAAAGGATACATATGCCTATCCAAGACCACAGCTTTGGGCTTCATTAATCCTCCTTGCTTCATACACGTAACGCCTCAACATCGAATTAAGATCAACCTTAGATCAATCTATCATCAGCCCTTGAGAGGAATGCAATTTTAATCCATCAAATTGAATGAAGAATTAATAAGTGAATCATTAAAAGCTATATCAGCACAGAAAAAACTGGAGGTTCACCAAAGTCGTGGCTTAAATGAAAGTTGGTATCTTTTAGAACTTGAGCTCCAACAGAAACCTATGGAGACACAAAAGGGCTCCTTTGGAGACCCAGAAGGATTGCTTTGGAAAACTCAAGAGGGTTACTTCACAGATCCAAAAGGATTTATTCGGAGATCCAAAATGGTTCCATTGGAGAACACTTGAAGAGACCACCATGAAGGCGCAACATTCTTTGCAAGTCCTCGATTGATTCTGCCACAACAATCTTGTCATCTGCGAAAGCTAACTCACGTACTCTCACTGTCTTGAGATCTACATCTTCTTCGTCGAAGAGGGCCATTCTCAGACACTTTTCCATAAATATGATAAATTGCCAGGAGGACATAACGCATCCTTATTTAACGCCTTGCATAAAATCGGACCAGTCACTCAGTTTCCCATTAACCCTTACACTCGCTTTAACACTTGTATATATTGTTTTTATTGCTTGTAGGTGCCATCCATTGACTGCGTACTCTGTGAGGACTTCCCAAAGCTTACTTCCATTTACCTGGTCAAATGCTTTTTCTAGGTGAACAAATGCACAATGTATATTTTACTTACGGTACTTAATAAGTTGATACCTCTGTAATTATTACAGTTGCTTTCATCTACTTTTATTTTTGTATATTGGGACGATGATCACCTTTTTCCAGTCATATAGACCTTCTCCCATCTTGGCAAATAAATTTATCAATTCGCATAAACTGCAAGCTGTGTACTTGCCACCGTATTTAAGCATTTCAGCGCTAATACTGTCTACGCCAGCAGCCTTACCGTTTTTCAAGTTTTTGATTATATTCCTAGCCTCAGTGACACCGATTTTCTCAATCAAGTAAGATGCATTATGTTCTATATCGCAATTCTGTTGCTCTATGGCTTCACCTCCTAATAATTCTTTAAAACAATCTTTTAAAGCATTTAACATCCCGTTTGTATCATATAGCATTTCACCTTTGCTGTTTCTCATGCTGACAAACTCTGCGTTTTTACTTTCCTGTCTAGATTTAAATATCAGTTTCTTGCTTACTCTCAAGTCATTTTGTATTTTCTGCTCTTCTTCTGTTCTGATTCTATCTTTACTTTCCTTGGCTAGTCGTTTAACTTCACTTTTTTTGCCTCTGTAATCATTTTTAAGTCTTTTTCTCTCCTCATCGCTAAGACCTGTGATGTTTAATGTTCTCTTGAACGCTTCTTTCTTCTCTTGTCGAGCTGCCTGAATTTCATCATTCACCATGCATTACCAGACTTTCTTCCTACAACCGCCGTACCACACACTTCGGTCGTAGTTTTAACAATCATATCCCGTAACATAGTCCATGCACCCTCTATAATCTATATCTTTATTGCTTATGAGCGCCTCCCAGGTTGCCCTATCTATGCGTTCGTTTATCTTATTCTGCATATTTTTTCGCACTTCCGGTTTCTGTGAATTTTCGATCGTGATTCGCGTTTGTTTCGTTTTTTGCTTCTCTTTCTTCTCCATCCCCGACCTAAGTTTATTTTGCAGACTAGAAGGTAATTTTCAGTATTGGATTCAGAACCTCTTATTGCTTTTGTATCTTTTACTAGTTCTCTTAGTCTTTTATCCGCCATAAAAAAGTCAATTATACTTTGGTTTATATCGAAACCAAGTGTTTGTAATGAAAAGGCCCTTTTCTAAACATAAGCTAATTAATTTTTCCCCTTTATAATTTTTTCTTGGATCACCAAAATGACCTAACATTCTTGCTGTATATTCTGTATCCTGACGTTGGATGCCGGCCCATCCTTTCATATCTCTTAGCAGAATTATTCCTTCACCACGATCGCAAGTTCTTATTGTAACATTTAAAGTGTTCCAGAAGGCGTCCTTGAGTTTTCTCGGATCACTGTAAACTGGGGCGCGTCGCACGCTATGATAAATAATCTTCTGATTCCTACTTTCTTTTTAGCCCACAACAATGTGGAAGATACAAAATCATGATCTCTGAGATGTTGCCTTGCTTTTCTATTCATAATCAAACCGACCCCTTGCTCACCATGTGATTCACCATTCACCCCTGAACATATTTTGAAACCGCCTTTAAGCACCCCATTTTCTATGTTTCTACTTTCAAATCCTTTTTTCTTTTTCTCAGGTACACATAAAATATCTAGCTTCCTTACGTGCATAGTTTCTCGTAATTCTCTTACCTTAAAATCATCCACCCCCCTAGCATTCCAAACACCCAGTTTCCATTCATCGCCTGAAACTTGGCCTTTACATTCACCGTGAGCATGCAGTTTGTCAATCACAGTTTCAGTGCATTTTGAAGCTATTTTATTGTTTGTATTATTCATTGTTTAAATTGTGCGCTCAACTACAACCTTCATCCGAGAATTTTATTTGTTGAGTTTAAATCACGTCCAAGTTAAGTAGTAATTCGTCGTATGGTGGAAGTCATGTTGTTCTACTCAAGTGGCTCCAAAGGAACGCTTTTGGTCTCCACACACTGAAAGGAATGGTTCAGCTGGATTTCGTCTTCAAAGAAAATATAGCTGGGTCGCCTCATTTTCCAGCTGTGTTACCTAAGTTTCTAGCTGTGTTACCTAAATAACTAGCTGTTTTAGCTAAATGTTTCCATCTAGAAATTATCTAGCTAATTTACCTAAATAAATTTTAGGTGGAAAAATTTAGCCTAAACAGGTAGACAATTAGGTAACACAGCTAAAAATGTAGGTCACACAGCTATATTTTCTTCAAAGACGAAATCCAGCTAAACGTTTAGCTGGGGCAGCTAAACCATTTTTTTCAGTGCAGATTTCTATTGGAGTTCCAGTTCTAAAACATACCAAATCTTATTCAAGCCGCAACTTTGTAGGCCCCCAAAAGTGGGGGAAGCGAAACATAGGTTCTCTGGAAAAAGTTAGATATAGGTTTCGTTGGAGATCCAACTAGAGTCTCCTTTGGAACAAAAACATCGTTTTTGGTACCAATTCCGTAGCGGAAACTGTGACATCACACATGGAAAATAAAAATGTGACTAACAATTTTTTGAAATTATTGGAAAAATGATAATTAGTGATTTTATTATACAAGTATAAATCATCTAATTACATACTTTGGACTCTATTCCCTGTATCTTTCTATTCTCCTTTTTTGAAGAGATCATCTTTTTCCCCCATTTTCATGAAACTTGCCCTTTTTCCTCTTTTTTCGCTGATCTAATAGAACCCAATAAAAAGATCCTACTATTTTCCCTCGAAAGTTAATTATTTCTAATTGAAAAGTCTACTTTTATATTTTTGGTTTGTAATCAATCTTTTTTGGTGAAAAGATCTACAATTTCGCTGAGGATTCAACTATTTTGTTGAGAATTCGTTTTCTTCTTGAGTTGAAAATTAATTCCCTTAAATGAAAAGATATCTAATCCATTTTTAGCTATGAATTGATATTTTTTATTTGAAAATACAACTATTAATTTTTTCATTGAGCATTCTTTCACTGAAAAAATTTTGGGCGAGCTGCCCGCCCACGTGATAGAGCTGCAACACCAAATGCGTCGCGTGCTGCTCGCCAGCAACTTGGTGCGTATCCTCTCTCTTGTTGGGAACGCTGTGTGCCCACATTGGAACAGCTCTAGCCCGAACAGTGTTGGTACAGTAACTCACCGTTCAGGCGGGGGAACAGCATCCCCAACCCGAGTTTCGCACGGAGTTCGTTTCATCCGACGAACGGTTTGTCGTATATATTCGTGCTTATTTCATTTTTACAAGTAAATTTTTGATCTTGGATGACTTGTTAAAGAAGAATAACTTCTCGCATTAACGCAATAACCTCAAATGTAAATAATGTATCAATATACAAGCCTGCCTTGGTCAGCAGGCGCTTGCACATAACCTACAAGCTGTAACCTATAAGGCAGAAATTTCGTATTTTTTGTGTGAAAACGTTAATCTTTTGTAAATTATTTTTAATCTTTATCTTTTTCTTTCATCTTAAGGCAGGGTTCTACTTTCTCCGCGCGAAAAAATGTGATTTTTTTGTAATTTTGGTTTAAAACATGAAGAAAGATATTGATGTAGGGTTTGTTGTGCCTAATAAATATACTCTTAAATTAAATTTAAAAAATTTCTTCAGCTTATTTTATGCGCTCTATATATATATTTAAATGGCACTTGCCTCAAAACCAGGTTTTTACCGCTTGCTGAAAAAATCTGCGAAACTACCGAATCGATTGGTCTGGAATTTATGCCACATATGCTATACATATACATCAACCAGTGTTGGCTGTTTATATAAAAAAATTATTTTTACTATTATTTTTTGCAACGAAAATGAAAAAAAATGAGATTTTATATTTTTTTCCCCTAAAATTGCCGCCACTTTCTTTTCTTTGTATGTTAATGAAAAAATCTGCTATCACCGGTCGATGTATTCGTATAGAATATGTGGTATAAATTTCAGACCAATCGATTCGGTAGATTCTGAGATTTTTTCAGCAAGCGGTAAAAACGTGGTTTTGAGGCAAGTGCCATTTAAATATATATAGAGCGCATGAAATAAGCTGAAGAAAATTTTTAAATGTGACTTAAGAGTATATTTATTGGGCACAACAAACCCTACATCAATATCTTTCTTCATGTTTAAAAAAAAAAATTACAAAAAAATCGCATTTTTTTCGCGCGGAGAAAGTAGAACCCTGCCTTAATATTTCTTATCCTTAATCTTTTTTGGTAGAGGATTTGATTGTTTTTGATTTGAAATCAAAATCTTGTATGCTCGAAATAGGAACTGTTTTATTTTTCGTTTAGTATTTATCTTTTTTGGTTGAAATTATACTACTTAGTTGAACGTCAAACAGATTTATTAAAATATCACTTTTTGGTTGACGGTTCATCATTTTAGTTAAAAACTCATGCATTTGTAAGAAAATTTAAGTATTTGGTTGGATATTCGTTTTTTTTAAATTTTGATTGACTCTTTTCTTTTCTCCTTCTTTTTTCTTTTGTTATGTATTTGTCTCTAATGATCCCAAAAGGAGGTTGTTTAAAAATCTAATTTTGACTCGTGATTTTTTTTTAAGCTTTGTTTTCGGTACATAAAATTATTCGTAAGAAATCAGATTTCATTTCGATCGCAAATGAATTTTTAAATAGAGACAACTTTTACCTTAATTTGTCAAAAAAAAGTATATTTTTATTTAAATACTGTACCAAGTATGTTTGTAAATATGAGCTATTTTAGAAACGTATGGTTGTTTGGATTATATCTCTTGCTATTTCGAAAATGTAATAATCTGAATAGATTGCTTGAGAATCAACCAGAAAAAAATGTCTCTTATTTTTTTCGGATTTTGGAACAAGTTTCAGGAATGTTTTATTTATATTTACATTTGTCTGTCTATGTGTTTCATTCAATGATAACAATTAGAATTAATAACATTATTTCGAGAATAAAATCAGTCGCAGCAAGTTTTATAAAAAAAAAAAAATATTTTATACACGACTATCACGCAATTGTTCATAAAACTTGTTAGTAAAAATTGAAATTTTTTAATTAGACTGAAACCATTTTATAGAAGAGGCAAGTAAATCATAAAGTAATTCGCAGAATGTTTTTGATAAACAAAATAAATTTTTCCCTGTCACAATGGACGAATATAAACAATTGTTCATACAATTTGTTATGAAAAATTTAATTCTTGACTTATAATAAAACTTTCAGGCTGAAAAAATCATAAAGTCGTTCCCAGCAACTTTGGGTAGAAAATTTGTTTCCAGCCCTAAAAAGATACGACTATAAAACAATTATCTGTATAATTTGTTAATAAAAATCATGAATTTTTATGTTTAAATATTCTTTTCACTTTAAATAACATTGTCCAGTATTTTATCTCCTAAAAATTCGATAGATGTCTATTAGTTTATAACATTTTTTTATTACGGTAAAAATTCTTGTAGATAATTTATTTTCATCATATTTGTATTTAGGCATTGACTGTTATTGATTTCTGGTGTTCTCAATTGTTTACATGGTCACAAAACTCAACTGCGACCTTTGCTTTGCTGCTTAATTTGTCCGCGAAAATACATTTCTGGACCCATGGGACAATTGCTTTCTCTTTTGTGGGACTGCAGCGCTCCCAACACGCGGGAAAGGATCTGCTCGCACATTTGGTACTATTGCTGCCTCAAATGTGGTGTGGCCGCTACACCGACCGCCGTGGTGGCGCTGCGTTCTCACTCAGAAGACAGCTGCTTGCCCAAAATTTTTTCAGTGTTGCTTTGGCTAAAAATTCCACTTCTTGGTTGAAAGTTGAACTGCTTTGTTAAACATTCTTTTTATTGGAATATTCAACTATTCTGTTCAAAATTATTATTTTTTTCGTTGATAATAAATTTTTTGAACCGCAAATTCAACTATTTCATTTTTGGTTAAAAATTTATTATTTCCAGTTTCAAATTCAAATATATGCTGGTTGAAAATAAACTTTTTCGTTGAAAATTCATTATTTTAGATTAGAAATTTTAAAGTTCTATTAATATGGTAGAAAATTCCACAATTTTCAACAATTTTGTTCACATTTTTTTCTCCCTTAAATAAAAAATCTTTCTTGGTTGGAAATTTCGTATTTGTTTGGCTAACTTCTATTCTAATAACTGCGAACTGAATTGATAAAACCCAATAGTGAAATCCATCTGTTCATCGTTGGAAGGTACTTATTTTCAACTAAAAAGTTAAATATTATATTTTTTATGTAGAATTTTTTTCTTTTGGTTGAAATTCATCTATTTTGTTAAAAAATTAATTTTCTCAACTGAAAATTTAACAAATCATTTTTTTCAGCTGAAAATGAAACTCTGAATTTTTTCATTGAAAATTCAAATAGTTGGCTGAATGTTGAACTACGTTTTTGAGAACTCACTTTATTATTTGAAGATTCGATTATTTCGTTGAAAATTCTTTTTTTTTTTGAATGAAAATACAATTCAGTTATTACATTTTTTGTTAAAAATAGATCGTTTTCAGTTTAAAGTTCAACTATTTGGTTGAAAATTAACTTTTTATTGAAAATTCGTATTGTCGGGTTGAAAATTCAAATATTTTGTAGAAAATTCGTCTTTTAGGTTTAAGAATTTAACTGCTATGTTGAAAATTCATCTTTTTGGAATTAAAATTTCACTGTTTTCGTAGAGGATTCAACTAGTTGGTAGAAAATTAAATTGTTCGTCAAAACTGTAACTGTTTGTAGAGATTCTCCTTTGAGGCTTAAAAATTCCACAATGTGGTTGATATAATTTTCTTTCTTCAGTGACAAATCTATCATGGTTAAAAATTCATCCCTTTCGACATCAGAAGCGAAGGATTCAACTATCATATTGAAAATCTGTGTTTTCTGGTTGAACTCAACCGATTTTGATTTAAAATTTATTTCTTTTCTGGTCGAAATATAAACTATTGAATTCTTCGTAAATAATACAGCTTGTTTTGGTCAATTCAACTGTTTTTTATTTGAAATTAAAATCTCTTTTCCGTTAAAATATCCACTATAGTATTCAAAATTTAATCGTTTTGTTAAAACTGCAACTGTACTCTGAAAAATTCGTCCTCTTGGCTTTAAAATTGTACCTTTTGGTTCCAAATGTAACTGTTTTTGGTAGAAGCTTAATCATTTTTGTTTAAGAGTTCGATCAATTGGTTGAAAATTTATATTTGTATATAAGAAATAGTTGCGTCTGTTAGAACATTTCACTTGTACTTCACCTGTTCCCGTTACAAAAATACTGTTGTGCCTCTTTTCTTCACAAAATTCATGTTGTATCCCTTTTTGTCACAAAATTACTTTTGTGCCTCTTTTAGTCACAAAATTACTTTTGTGCCTCTTTTAGTCACAAAATTACTCTTGTGCCTCTTCTTGTCACAAAATTACTCTTTTACCTCTTCCTAGTAGAAATAAGAAGTGAAATGTGAAATCATACGTAATCGACCCTCAGAAAGAGTTTTAAAAGAATAAAATACAGAAACGCCACCAAGAATGATAAAAGTGCATACAAATAATTTTTGAAAAATGATCTGCGCTATGCTTTAAAAAATGTGTCTCTGAAATTTGAAAGTACATCATCCGCGAAATGGAAAAGCAATCTCGCAAGTGGAATATTAAATGTACAGAAAGGGCATTAATATTTTTCCGTCCTATAGGAATTCATGAAAGTATTCTTCCGGTTGAAATTAAATTTGACAGAACCTGCTCCAGCACGAGGTTAGCACCAATTTCAATAATGGAACGAGTGCAATCGCTCTATATTAGGTGCTCGGATCAATCGATTTCTTCTCATCCCGTTTTTATTGTCGGGATCGATTCGTGGATGCGGTAGGTCGACGAACAATCGGTAAAAATGAAGTTTTATTTGCGTCGTGTATTACTCGATGGGGGTGGTTAAGGGGAGGCGGTGCGCGAAACACTCTAAATCCCCAAGGCAAATAGTTTTTCTTCGATATCCGTCGGCTAGAAACAAACAAGATTCTTTATAGACGTAGCAAACCACTCTTCCATAAGTACACCCCTTCCTCGAACCACCCCTCTTAACCCTCTCCCTCTCCCTCTCTCCCTCTCCCCCTATTTTCCTTTTTCTCTTATTTCTCCCTTTTTTCTCTCTTTCTCTCTCATTTTTTTCATCCTTTTCTCTCCCTTTGCTCTTGGCGAACTGAGTACTGGTTTGCACAGAGATCTCTATGCGTTTGTGGATACAATAGTAGTTGATACGTACGTGTGAAGGAGCGAGCGTTTGTTTGCGGCTGCTCGCAAAAGCACGCTAAAGTAAAGTGAGCTTTTAGCGGAGTGGCTGATTTATCAATGTATTTATTCCGAGATATTGAATTCATTTAGTTAAGTACTGCTTCGCGGGCGCCTAGGGTTTCATTTATTCTCACCTAATGCGCCAATACCAGTTCTCCTTCATCCAAATGCAATTTTTGCAGGCCACGCGGAAAAATTAATTGAAAGGAATCGACCGTAAATTGCAGTTTGAAATTATTGCATGCTTGCAAATCTGAAATGGAATTTTGGATTGCACTCGGTGTAGTAGTATTTTTGTAACGGAAATATATCAAAGAGTGAGGAGCTTTTTGGAAGGATTGACTGCAGTAGAAACATAATTAATTCATTTTTAACATGAATATGTGAAATCCAAAAATAATTTAATTTTCAGAACAGGTACAAACATAATTTTATTGTATTAGCTTAAAAATAATTTTGCAGTTATAAACTAGGTTTGTACCTGGGACTGCGTACAAAAGCTATTTTTTATTTTGATTATAGGTCGAAAGTAGTTTGGTACTTAGAACATACACAAAAGTATTTTTCAGTCAAAATAGGTCAAAGGTAATTTTATATTTGGAACAAGATAAAACTAATTGTTTACTCGCGACAGGTAGAAAATTATTTTTTCAGTTTTAACCAAATAAAAGTAATTTTGTATTTGGTGAAACTATGTTTAGTTGAAGTTTTGTACTTTGAACAGGAAAAAAGTAATTTCGTACTTGAAAGAAATACCAAACCATTTGTGTTCTCATCATAAATACAAAAGATATTCTGTAGTTGAGATAGGATGAAACTAGGAATACTAGGAGTACTTGGAACTGGTAAAAAAGTAATTTTGTACTTTGAATAGGTCAAAAGTAATTTCGTACTTGAAACAGATCCTAAAGTAATTTCAAATTTGGAATAGATCGAAGGTAATGTCATATTTGGAACGAGATGAAAGTATTTTCTACCTGTGATAGGCACAAAATTAATTTTTTCTATAATTTGTGAAAAAGTGCCAGTTTTTCCACCTGTTTTTGGTGTAAAAAGTGACCGATTTTAGGTCGATGACGTGGCGCATGCGCAGTGCCGACCTTTCCGGGCAACAGTGAAAAAAGTGGACAGATGGAGTGGAAAAAGTAAATGGAAGCAGTGACAAAAGTGAGGCACAGTGGAAAAAGTAAATGAAGTGCAAACTGCTTCGTGTTACTCCGGGTGTGTTCGCGCTGCCTCGGGTGTGCTCGTGCATCGTGCACAGCCAACTTCATTCTATTTTCCGACTCCGTCCCTAACCTAAAAACACCGTCAGTTTCTCCGAAAATACGGTGTTATTGTTGCGTCAATCGACAAAAAATCGCCTTCTTTTTACACAAAAAACAGGTAAACAAAAACTAGCACTTGTTAAACAAATTATAGAAAAAGTATCGTGTCCCACACATTGAAAAAGCGACGATTTAAAACTCGTGTGATAGCCACCCTCGCTCCGCTCGGGCCGGCTAACTTCACACTCGTTTTAAATCTCTCGCTTTTTCAACTTGTAGCACAATATACTATTGTAATTTTATCGGTATAAAAGTAATATTTTAGCTGAAACATGAGCAAACTAATTTCTGAATCTAAACAAGTAACAAAATAATATTATACTTGAAGCAAATACCGAAGTATTTTTGTTCTTAGCATAAATACAAAAGTGACTTCGTAGTTTCAATAGGATCAAACAAGCTTTGTACATTGAACTAGTAAAAAGCAGTTTTGATCATTCAATAAGTCAAAAGTAATTTTGTACTTGGAACAGGCACAAAAGAGTTTTTCAGTTGGAATAGGTCGAAGGTAATATTATATTTGGAACAAGATGAAAGTAATTTTTTACTTGCGATAGTTCCAAAAGTAATTTTGTATTGATGTAACAGAATAAAATTAATATTGTAGTTAAAACAGGAGCAAATTAGTTCTGTTCTTAAAACATGTAAACAATTAATTGAGTAATTGAAACAAATACTAAAATATTTGTGTAATTAGCATAAATACAGAAGTGGCTTCGTACTTTTAATAGAATAAAACTAGATTCGTAGTAGGAACTGGTAAGAAAACAGATTTGTACTTTAAACAGGTCGAAAGTAATTTTACATTTGAAATAGGTGGAAGGTAATTTTTGGAATAAGATCAATATAATTGTTTACTTGTGGAAGGTCTAAAATTAATTTTTTAGTTGTAACAGAATAAAATTGATATTGTAGCTGAAAAAGGAGCGAACTAGTTGTGTACTTATAATAGGCGAAAAAGTAATTTTTTAAATAAAAAAAAATATCAAAGTATTTATGTACGTACAATGAATACAAAGGGGATTTTTGTCGTTTTGATAGCATGAAAATAGTTTCATACTTGGGACTAGTAAAAACACCATTTTTAGCTTCAAATATTTGGAATAGGTCTAAGGTCATTTTATATTTAGAACAAGATAAAAGTAATTTTTCACTTGTGAAAGGTACGAAATCAATTTTGTAGTGGGTACAGAATTGAAATAATTTTGTATTTCGTAAAAGAGAAAACGGTTTTTGTACTTGGATAAGGTAAATAAGTAATTTTGTACTTGAAATAATACAAAAGTAACATTTTACTTGTGAATAATAAAAAAATATGTTTGTGCTTAGAAAAATATCAGAGTAATTTTGTACTTTCATCAGGTTGATCGTGTTTCTGTATTTGTAATAAGTTTAAAGTAATTCTTCACTTTCAACAGGGACAAAAAAGTCATTATGTCATTGGAGCAGTAGGAAATTTTTCACTTTATGCAAAAACAAAAGTAATTTTATATTAGAAAAAAATAACAAAGTAATTTTATACTTAGGGGAGACTGCCCTTGGTTGGGACGGTCCTTGTTTGGGACATCGGGGAAAAATGTTATAAAATTAAGCATTAAAAATCTGAAAAAATGATTTATGTTTTGCCTTATAATAGAAGAAAATTTAAATAATTTTTTCAGATTTTTTATGCTCAATCTTATAACATTTATCCCCGCTGTCCCAACCAAGGACCGTCCCAACCAAGGGCACTCTCCCCTATATTAGGTCGGTCTCTTTTTTTTATTTTCAACAAAATTAGAGCAATTTTTTAATTTAATAGGTAGACAAAAAAAGTAATTTTGCACTTTGGACAGAGGAAAATTTTACACCAGAAACACATACAAGTGTAATCTAATACTTTTAAAACATATCGAAGTAATTTTGTACTTTTATCAGGTCGATCGTGTTTTTGTATTTATAAAAATTTTGAAGTAGTTTTTCACTTTTAACAGGTACAGAAAAGTCATTTTTTTGGAACAGTAGGGAATTTTATACTTTAAAAAGGTATAAAAGTCATTTTGTACTTTGAAGATATACAAAGAAGTAATTTTACGATTGAGAGAGGTCTAGGGAAAATTTTGAATTGCAACAGAGTGAAAGAAATTTTGTAATTAAAACAAGGGGAAACTTTATACTTGAAACAAATACAAAATTAACTTAATAGTTTCAAATACTATCAAAGTAATATTATACTTTTATCAGGTAGCAATGGTAGGAAATTTTGTACATCGAAGATGTACTTTGAAAAGATACAAGAGTAATTTCGTACTTTGATAATATAGCAAAGTAATTTTGTACTTTACAAAGATACAGAAGGAATTTTGTACCTTCAAAATATACTGAAGAAATTTTGTACTTTTAAAGATACAAAAGTGATTTTTTTCTTTGAAAAGATACATAAGTAATTTTGTACTTTGGAAGATACAAAAGTAGTGTTCTACTTTGAAAAGAGACAAAAGTTATTTTTTGATTTGAGAAGATAAAAAAGTAATTTTGTACTTTTAAAAGATACAAAATAATTTTGCATTTTCAAAAGATACAAAGGTAATTTTGTGCTTTTATCAGGTCGAACGTGTCTTTGTATTTGCAACAAGTTTGAAGTAATTTTTTACTTTCAACAGATACAAAAAAGTAATTTTGTAGTTGGAGTAGTAGGGACTTTCAATTCGCTTAGAAAAACACAGAAGTAATGTTACGATTGGATCAGGCTAAAGGGAATTTTGGAATTGCAACAGAATGGAAGTAATTTTGTAGTTGAAACAGGAGGAAACTAGTTTTCTACCTGGAATACTTAGAAAGCAATTTCGTACTTGGAAGTAGTTTAAAGTAATTTGTTACTTTTAACTGATATAAGGGTATTTCTGTACTTTGAACAAGTACCTAAAGTAAATTTTTGCTTGGAAAAATACCAAATTTAGTTTTTACTCGAAACAGGTGAAAAGCAATGATTTGCTTAAAACAAGTTGAAAGTAATTTTGTAATTGTTGCAGGTGGAAAAGTTACGTTCGACCTAGAACAGATCAAAAGTGTACTTTCATAAAGTATTTGGAGAAGATTGTATATATTTTTAAATTCTTACTGGAATTTGCACCTAATTTTAACCCTCATTCGTAAAAAAAATTGAAGCAATTGTAAAGAACCGCAATATCACTCGCTTGCATAAACAGGACGGTTTAAGGCGGCGTAAGCTGGCGACACGCGGGATGCTTTGAGTAGGTGGGAGAGGATAGGGGGGGGGGGGAGTGGGAGTAGAAACGCTTAAGGTGGTCTGATTAAAGAAAAATCCGCAACTTGTTGAACGTCTTAAATATTCATCCACCGATGTAGCATCTTCTTAATAACTGGTGTTGCCGGCACCCTTCCGAGAGAACGACCACCCCTTTTCTTCTTGTTTTCTTTGGCGTCTTGTTTCCCCTTTACACCCCCAAGCACCGTTTCAGGACCACAGTTCTGTCGCAGCAAATGAAATCCGGTAAAATGTTTTCTTAGCAGTGTCGTTCCGAGGTTGAAAGAATTTTTAAATGTAACCCACCGAATACCAAAGCTGATATTTGTAGTAAAAAGAGCAAGAGTTTCACTCCCACATTGAAAATTTTTTTTTGTGTCCTTTTTTCAGTTTTTGTTTTTCTGAAATACAATTTTTTCAATTGTTTTTACTACTTTTTGTAATACTTGAATATTTTTTGTACCTGATCAAAGTAAAAAACTATCTTTCTCCACCCAGGCGGAAATATTATATATAGTTTATATATAGTGTGAAGTATTATATATAATATTCGTATGTTTTATACGTTTTTTATATGAAACAAATGAATAATATATATAATGCTTCACACTATATATAAACTATATGTAATATTTCCGCCTGGGCAGTTCCAATTACAAAATTCCATGTGTACCTGTTAAAAGTAAAAATGTACTCTCATCTTGTTCCGAGTACAAAATTACTTCTGGATTATTGGGAGCAAAAATAAATGGATCTTTATTAGTTCCGAGTACAAAATAATTATTCTCCAGTTCCAATTACAAAATTCTTTTTGTAGCTGTTAAAAGTGAAAAATTACTTTCAACTTGTTCCAAGTACAAAATTACTTCCAGCCTATTAGAAGCAAAAAAATGGATTTTTATCAGTTTCAAGCATAAAACAATTCTTCTGCGGTTACAATTATGAAATTCCTTTTGTACCTGTTAAGAATAAAAAATTACTTTCAACTTGTTCCAAGTACAAAATTACTTCCGACCTATTAAAAGAAAGAAAAAAAAAATGGATTTGAATCAGTTCCAAGTACAAAACAATTTTTCTCCAGTTCCAATTACAAATTTCCTTGTGTACCTGTTAAAATTAAAAATTTACTTTCATCTTGTTCCAAGTACAAAATTACTTCGGACATATTAAAAGCAAAAATAATGGATTTGTATCAGTTCTAAGTACAAAACAATTTTTTTCCGGTTACAATTACAAAATTCCTTCTGTACCTTTTAAAAGTAGAGAATTACTTTCAACTTGTTCCAAGTACAAAATTACTTCCGGCCTATTAAAAGCAAAAAAAAAAATTGATTTTTATCAGATCCAAGTAAAAAACAATTTTTCTCGGGTTCGAATTACAAAATTCCTTGTGTACTTGTTAAAATTGAAAATGTACTTTCATCTTGTTCCACGTACAAAATTACTTCAGGCCTATTGAAAGCAAAAAAAGGATTTGTATCAGTTCCAAGTACAAAACAATTTTTCTCCGGTTCCAATTACGAAATTCCTTTCGTACCTGTTAAAACTAAAACATTATTTTCAACTTGTTCCACGTACAAAATTACTTTCGACCTATTACTAGCGAAAAATGAATTTGTACCAGTATTTGTTTTATGAACAGAATTACTTTTTTAGCTACTCCAAACACGAAGCAAATTTTCTCCTGTTCCATCTACAACATTATTTTGATTATGTTACAACTATAAAATTAACTTTTTACCTTTTTTACTTTTTGCCATTATTACTGCCATTTCGGAGGGATATAAAAAAATCATCGACCTGATTTCTCTTAAAAGACGCAATCGTTTATCTCTGTTGACACTCGTTTCCTCCACTGTCGTTTGTTTTATTCTCGCAATCTTGGCATGTGACTCGCATACCTATCGTCTAGCGGTTGGCAGCTGCTCAGCATACATGCTAATCCATGAAACCAAGAAACTAAATCAGACTTTATTATTCAAAAGCTCTTCTTTTATTTTGTATTCCCTCATAAACAACAATTCATCCATTTTAGAGAAAAAAATTATTTAAAATATCTTAATTAAAAACAGGAATGACGAGCGAAAATGAAAAAAAAGTTACAAAGATAGTTTTATACTCTTCTTGTTCTTGTTACAAAATTATGTTTGTATCCTACATATTTTTATTTTTGTCACAAAATTAATTTCCTATAGGGGGCCATCGAAAAATTGCATAATTTTGTCTTACTCCCTCACCTCCCGAAAAGTAATGTAACCCAAAATTCTGTCAAAGCAGGGAAATAGGGAGATTTTTTACAAAAGTAGGAGAATAATGGGGTACTGTAATCTTTTTAATAAAATTAATGTAAATACCATGCTGAAACTGAATATGAAACCCTTTATATTCCCAAAAAGACGAATTTAAACAAAAAAATTGCTACCAAACAGTTGGATTAACAACCAAATAGCTCAACTTTTAGGCATAAAAGACGAAGTTTCTAGAAAATAATTCAACTTGTAATCAAATAGTTGAATTTTCAAGCCAGAAAGACGGATTTTTTTCTAAGACTGTTAATTTCTCAGCGAAATAATTCAATTTCAACCAAGAAAAATGACTTTCATACAATTAAACATGAGTTTTGAATCCTTAATCAAATAGATGAATGTTTAATTGAGAAAGATGAATTTTAATCTAAACAGTTACATTTTCAATACAAAAGTATATTTTCCAAATCAAAAATGGAATCGTCAAATTACTAGTTTGAAAAATTAATTTTGTAGCAAAAATCGAAATTTTAACCAATTGAATTTAACTGAGAAATACTAATTTTAAACCAAATAGTTGAATCCTCAACCAAAAACGTGAAATTTCAATAACCAAGATTAATTTTCGAATCGAAAAAACGAATTTTCAACAAAAAGCATGAATTTTCTACGGAAAGTTGATTTTTTAAATTGTAAAAAATAAGTTTCCAAACCGAAATGGAATATTTTCAAATTAACAAAAATTATTTTTCAACCACAAAAAAAATGAATTTCCAATTAAAAAGTTCAATTTTCTGAATCTTCAAAAATGGATTTTGAAAAAAGTTAATAGTTGAACTTTGAACAAAGCACATTATCAGCCCAAAAATAAATTTTCAGAAAAGATTAAGGTCCTGCCAAAAAGATGAATTATCTACAAAACAGTGGAATTTTTAACAAGAAAATATTCATTTTCAACAAACAAAAATTTATATCCTACAAAAGAGTTGAATCTTCATTATTATTTATTGAAAATTCAATGAATATTAGTTTAATTTTCAAGCCAATAATTTCATTTTCTACCAAATTTTTTTATTTTTAAGCCAAAAAGATTAATTTTCCACAAAAACATTTATTTTATACCAAAAAAGATGAGCTCGATCACAAAAATCAATTTTCAACCAAAATGATAAATCTTTAACAAAAAACAAAAAAAAAAAACGAATTTTTGAAAAAGTAATTCTACTCTAAAACAAGTAGTTGAGTTTCCAACCAAAAAATATGAATTCTCAACGAAACATTCAATAGTTGATATTTCAACATAAAAAGATTTTGATTTGAAATAAAAAACAGTTGAATTAAACCAAAAATACAAATTTTCAGCAAAATAGTTGAATCCTTAAACAAAACAGAATGATTTTCTACCAAACAGTTGCGTTTTTAACCAAAAAGGATGGATTTTCAACAAAAAAGATAAATTTTCAAGTAAACATGGAATAATTACAATTTTTATTGAAAAAATTAATTCTTAATGAAAAAAAGACTCACTTAAACGGAATAATTAAATTTTAAACCAGAGAGATGTATTTTTAACTAATATTATGAACCTTAAAAAACACATTAATTTTCAACAAGAGTTTAAAATTTGACCCGAAAGGTAATTTTTCAATAAAGAAGATTAATTTTCTATAAAAAATAGACTAGGTGCTCACATTTTCAACCAAAAAGATAAATCTCCAATCGAAAAAAATGAATTTTTAAAAAAACATTATACTTTTGACCAAAATAGTACCTTTTAAGTTATTATTAAACATTTTTACAGTGCCATCTTTTGTTATTCTATTGTATCATCAGGCAACGTACTAAATGTTACCTAAAACCCCTATTTTTAGACGAAAAAGATTTTTTTAAGACAGCTTGTTTCGTGCATATCCTACAGAAAAATGGTGAGGGGACAAATTATTGAAGGCCAAATTTTTGTCTAAAACGATAAATAAAAAAATGTTTCAATTCTTATAGGTTACGAGTTATGACCATGAAATAAATTATTTTTCAACCATTGTTTAAATAATATTTATTATTCACAATGTTAATTATGTGCATATTTGATGTATTTTCTTTGTGGAAATAACTTTTATAATATCTATTTTCGAAAGTGAGTTAAGAAAAATATATAAATTAACTGTTATTACATTGTTTATTCATTATTTATAAGAAATGTGATGGGAGGGATTCGTTTCACAACGTTGCATTATTTTATGTTAAAAATGCGAGCAATTGATAAACTAATTAATGCAGAGGAGACAGTTTTTCTTAATAAAAGAATATATAAATTAATTAATTACGTAATTATGCCACTGATGAAAAAACTGATTAAATAACTGAATAATTGATTGAATGATTGAATGATAAATTACTTAGTATCAGGAGATGGACTACATCGTAAAAAGTTGCAAATGATTTTGCATTACTATAATATTTCCAATAACGATTTCCGATGTGCCATTAGGAAAACCACTAAAAAGAAGCACCTGGTACTCCACTTCAGGGGTAGTGTGGAAAAGGGTTTATTTTACAGAACAATTTTCAAAATTCTACGATGTAGTCTATTCTCCTGATACTAACAGTAATTTATCACTCAATTCTTCAATCAACCAGTGAATTATTTAATTAGTTTCTTCATCAATTTCGTGATTAAGTAATTAATTTGTTCACATATTCTTTTATTATGAACAATTAACAATAATGATTTCCTCTCGAAATATCAGTTTATCAATTTTTGGCATTTTTAACCTAAAATCATACAATGTTATAAAACAAATCCATTCAATAACATTTTCTATAAATGATTAGTAAACAATGTAAAACGATTCAATTTATATTTTTTTCTTCATTATTTTCGACAACAGATATTCTGGAAGTAATTTTCATAAAGAAAATGAAAAGAGTCGAAGCTTCATGTTCATAAAACGTGACCTATAAGAGCTAAGCAATTTTGTTGTCTTTTATTTTATGCAAAATTTAGCCTTCCATAATGTATCTTCTCATCGTTTTTCTGTAGGATATGCACGAAACGAGCTGTCTCAACAAATATTTTCTGGCCAAAAATAGCTCAAAATAGCAAAAAAAAATATGGTATTTTTTGGAAAGTCATAAGTTTTGATGGACGATAACTTTAGAAACAATAGACAGATTGAATTAGCCTTTGGTATACTCTTTTACTGCCCTAAAATAAAGATCAAGTTCGTTTGCCAGCCATTTTGAATGAAAATTGAAAAAGTTAAAGCATTTTCAAAATTTTTGAGACCACTTTTTTCAGCGTTTCAAAATTCTATGAACGGTTGTTCATAGAGTTCAAAAAGACGAACAATTTATCTCAATGACTTTTTTTATATAAATAACAAATCACCAGAGTTACAGCATTTACGAAAAAAATCAGGAGGAAAAAAACGTTGCTTTTTGAGCACCCTACAAGATTGTCATCACAACTTCTTCAATTTTCTTGAAAAATCGAAAATTCTAATTTTGATCGCACAAAAAAATAATGGAAAATCAAAAATTTCGTTTTGCTGTAAAATTATACAAGATACGAAAAAAGAACGGGAAACAAAAATTGTGCATTTAAAAACGATATACAAATTTGCTTGGAATGACTTTCTGATAGGATGCGCAATTTTGGTTTAAATTCGTAAAAAACAGCATTGAAAATGAAAATAAAAGTTTGGACAAACGACACAAGGTGCAACCAAAAAATTAGACAAAAGTTGTTAAGTTAAAAAGGAGCTGCAAATTTGCTATCACTTATTTTTTGATAGTATACGTGGTTTTCGTTTTATTGGTAAAAAACAACATTAAAAAATAAAAAATTTAATTTTTGGACAAACGACGCAAACTATAAAAAAATGAATTGACAAAAGTTGCTTATCTAAAAAAGAGATACAAAGTTTATCCTCAATAATTTTTTGAGAGGATGCGTAGTGTTTGTTTTAATCGCAAAAATAACATTAAAGATGAAAAAATTAAATTTTTTGGAAAACGACACAAGGTGCGAAAAAAAATTGATAGACAAAAGTTTTTCACCCAAAAAGGATCTGAAAATTTTTTTCTAATAAGTTTTAGATAGAACAAGGAAATTTGCTTTCATTCGTAAAAAATAAGATTAAAATTAAAAAATTAAATTTGTAGAAAAACGACAAAAGAGACGAAAAAATTGAAAAGACAAGAGTTGTTCAAGTGAAAAATATCTACAAATTTTCCATATACTCTTGTTATGAGAATAAAAGAATTAATTTCTTCGAAAATGGACACCAGCTACAATTACATTTTATTTAACAAAATTTGTTGCCTAAATTATTTCTACAAACTTGTTCAAGACCACTTGACGTTTGGATGCGTATTTTTAGATTAAATCGTAAAATATAAAATTGATAATACACATATTAAATTTATAGAAAAACGACACAAAATGCAATAAAATGTTCAATAACAAAATTGTTTTTTTTCAATGCACACTTTTTTCAATTATAAAAACATGATAATGAAAATACGTATGTTTTAATACCAATGTATATTATGAATTGTAATAATATAAAATTGAAATGACACATTTTGCACGGTAGTTGAGAATAACATTTAATGCAAAATAACAAACAAATATTAAATTAATCATGATGAATAAAATTTGTACTTTATATTGCAATATCTGAATAAGCAATCCCAGATCGACGTACCAAAATGTATGTTATATACATTCGATATAAAAGTGTCGAACATAATGGAGGAAAGGTCACATCACATTCTTGACAAAATCGAGTGCGAAGCACAAGATACGCGATGAGAATGTTTTCGTTAAAGCCGAAGGAGTTTTAACAAAAGAGAGTTCACAATCACTAAATTACAGTTGTCGATACTTTGACCTTTAATTTCAGATGGTCTGTGCACATAATTGGGGGAAAGACAACGACCGAGCGCGTAGCGCGAGGTAAATACATTATCGAGCGCGAAGCGTGAAATAAATATATTGTCAAGCGTGAAGCGCGGGAACCAACCGTCCCGTACCCTAGCCGCGCATAATCTTCTGCGCCTCGCAATCTCTTCTCCGGCATCACTCACGTATCTTCGCTCAAAACGAAGTATTTTGAAAAAACTGAACGCGAGTAATTTGCCCTGAAAAATAGGTCAAAAGTGTTCAACTTTGGAAGGCCATAACTGACGACCTGTCGAGGCTAGGTCAATACTTTTTTTAGAATTTCTCGAAATTGCGTCTACTTTAATCAAAGCCTAGAAAAAATTTTCTTAAAATTAACTGGTTCCAAAGTACAGATACACACTTCAGAATTGGGGTTTTATGCCTCTCTTTTGAGAACCGGGTTCTTTGAAGATTCATAAGTCGGGACCTATTAGAGATAGGAGGTTCTTTTTTGAACTTTCTTAGCATTTTCTTTAGCTCAATTTTGTTTCTAAAGATTTTACTCTAAAATTCAATGGGGCGGGTCAGTTTACGCAAAAAATTTTTGGAAATTTGTCCAAAAATATTTCCGGAACGCGTCGTAGTCATATCTAGAAAACTTGGAATTTTTATCAGGACCCCTTAATAAACCGTTTTAGCAACGAATCGCGCATAACCTACTTGATACATTGAAGAGACCTTTTTTCGTACGAGATGCCTGGACCCTAATGGTTTCTGGTTCTATTCAGGGAAGAGTCACTCATCCATGTAATTTACAACTTCATCACACAGTATGTAATAAATCAGTTGCCTCAGAGACTTCCGTGATGACCGCCAATTGATTTATAGTAAATATGCTGATTCTGTAGACCGTGGTGCAATCGCGCATCATCAACTAATGTCATTTCTAAGTATGTAGACACACGCGTTATAGATGCTGCGCAACATACAATTTTCCATAGTGGTGACGCCGAGAACGTTGGTTGGTGTGTGTACCTGACCCACGCTTTAACTATCCCTCGATCTAAATGCACTCTAATGGCCTGCATTAAACAGGGAGGCAGTGGGGAAGAGGGCTACTGAGGAGGAAAGGGTCGAACAGGGGTGGCCGGTCGAACGAAAGCTTTCAAAGGGGTGCAGAAAGCCTCTAACGGACAGGAGGACTTCTCTATTTCCTTTTTTTTCGCGATTTTAAAAAGGTTTTCGTTATTTTAAATCTTTTTTCAATTATTTGAAAAAACTTGAACTGGATGCAATTAATTTTTTAATTGGATCATAAAGAACAAAATTCATTTCGTCAAAAGAGCAGCTGCAGTGTAAAAACGTCTTTTCCGGTGGAAAAGTTGCAGTAAAACATTAATTTCTTATCGGAATAGAAAAGAGTACAAAATTAATTTTGTTACTAGAGCAGGATGAGTGAAAAAGTAATTTTGGGACTGGACCAGGTGCAGAATTATAGTAATTTTGTAACTAGAACAGGTTGCGTGAAAAATTAATTTTGTAGTTGAAACAGGTTGAGTACAATGTAATTTTGAAAGCGAAGCTGGTTGTGTGGAAAAATATTGTTTTAACTGGACCAAGTGTAGAACAATAGTAATTTTGCAACTGGAACAGGTGTAAAATAAAATTAATCTTGTAACTATAACAGGTTAAGTAAAAAAAGTACTTTTGTAACCGAAACAGATTGAGTACAAAAGTAATTTTGTAATTTGACCAGCTGTAAAAAAAGTAGTTCTGTAATTGGAACAAGTGTAGTACAAAAGTTATTTTGTAATCTGAACAGTTTGAACAAAAAAATTACTTTTGTACCCGGGGAAAATTAAGTACAAAAGTACAAAAGGCTTGAAACCGGCCACAACGTTGCACAGATCGACCCAAAAATGTATACACGTGTAGATTAGGCACTAAAGATGTTTTTACGACAACCCTAATCGCTAATTGATAAAAGTTTTTGTTAAATAGATCATTCAAAATAGCATTGACTGTACATCTATATATCTAATATATAAAAATCAGGTGGCCCAAAACGTATGATGCTTATGCAAATCCAAAGTTGTTGACCAATCAGCACCAAATTTTGCATACATATTCTTTGAGCTCCCTACAAGTCTTAAGAGTAATAGGGCTAACTGTTTCATTTTTATCGAAAATTGGTATTTCTAAATTGAAAATTCATCCATTTTGTGAAAATGTCGTGTTTTTTAGTAAAAAATTAAGATTTTTGCTTGACAATTCAGATACTTGGTTGAAACTTGAACTCCTTTGTTAAAAATTTATTTTCTGGTTGGAGATGCAACATTTTAGTTGAAAATTCATTTTTTTGGTTGGAAATTGAACTACTTTGTTGAAATGTTGTTGTTGTCAACTATCAATTTTCTAAATTGAAAATGGTACTATTCCATTTTGAGTTGAAAATATATCACTTTTAATTGACCTGTCAACTATTTCCTTGAAAATATCCTATATGGTTGGAAAACGTCTGCTTTGTTTAAAATTCGTCTTTTTTTGTTGAATACGCCTGTTTTTGATTTAAAATGAAAATTGGTTTGTGTTGAAGTATTAGCTATTTCATTTTTCATTGAAAATTCAGCTCTTTGGTTGAAAATTTAACTATTTTGTGGAAAAATCTTTTTTTTTCTTCGCTGGAACTAAATTTTTTAGCTGAAAATCCAACTATTCCATGTTTTCTTGAAAGTTGATCTTTTTTAGTTGAAAAATACAGTTTTAATTCACTGTATTTAAGTTTTCATTTCTGTTTTACTTCTTCAGAGTTTCTTCTAAGTTTATTTCAGATTTCACTGTCGACTTCGCATTTCTCAAACCCAAATTCTACGATAAATACATACAATTTTATGTTCATTCCATTTCAATATTTCATGTTTAAACTTAATATCAAGAGAAAAAATGTAAATAAGATAGAATGCAATAAAAAATTTGACATTTAAACGCGAAGTTCATTCATAAGTTATTCTTAAATAACAAAGAGTTGTTCATCATGTGTTTTACATGTCTTTTTAAATAATGTTCTGCATTTTTTATTGCATTTTCGTTTGTTCTCGATGTATAATATTAATTACAGTGCCGCCGCTACCTGGCACATCTAGTTCTAAAATAAAATTCGGATGCCTCCCACTTCAAAACGTTTTTCAAGGGTTCATATTTTTTTTAAATATCTGCACAATTCACTTAAAAAATAGTTAGCATCCGCCAGACTGATATTCGTAATATATCAAAGTATTTTTGTAATTGGATCAGAGAGTACAAAAGTATTTTTGTAATCTTTTTTCTGATGAAACATTACTTTTGTACCTTGCCGGCTCCTATTCCTGAATGAATTGAAATTCTTGAAAACAGTGTTTCGAAAAATGGGTCCCTAACCAGTTGTTACTCCCGTGTCTTCAAATGTATTGTCCTCATTGGATCAGGACAAACAAAACGATTTTTGTAAATGAAACATTCACTGTACATTTCAAATGTAAAGCTACTTTTACAATTGAAACAGGGAGTACAAAAGTAATTCGTAACTGGAATAGCTGGGATACAAAAGTCATTTTGTAACTGAAACATGCAGAGTACAACATTAATTTTGTAGCTGGATCTGGGACAATAAAAGTAATTTTGTAATTGAAAGAGGTGGGATACAAAAGTAATTTTGTTTTGTAACAGGAACAGGTCGAAACCAAAATAATTTTGTAGTTAGATCAGAGAGTGTAAAATAGTTTTGTGAATAGAACATAGAAATATCAAATGGTGTAATAAATATTACATAAGTCGGAACAGAGAGTGTAAAAGTAATTTTATGACTGGAACAGGTGGGATACAAAAGTAATGTTATAAACGGAACAGTTCAAAACCAAAATAATTTTCTAGTCAGAGTAGAGAGTACGAAATAGTTTTCAAATTGGAAAATGAAAATATATAATGCAGTCATAATTTTGTAATTGGATGAGAGATAGCAAAGTAACTTTGTGACTGCCAGAGCTTAAGTACAAAATTAATTTTGTAATTGAATATGGCAGTACAAATGTATTTTTGTAATTGGATGAGCAGAGATCAGGGGTAAAAATTATTTTTTTAATCCGAATAACCTTGTTACAAAATTACTTTTTCTACCCTGCTACCTTAATCTCGTTGAAAAATTAATCTTTTAATTGACCTAATTTTTGTTACAAAGTTACTTCTGCAA
The DNA here is from genome assembly GCA_932178445.1 of Andricus quercusramuli. Lineage (NCBI taxonomy): Eukaryota > Metazoa > Arthropoda > Insecta > Hymenoptera > Cynipidae > Andricus > Andricus quercusramuli. The sequence continues at coordinate 65,835 of CAKNXH010056999.1, forward strand.
TTCACTTAATATTTTACAAAATCACTCTTGTGATCCACTTCATCTAGTTAAAAAATTATTCTTGTAATCCAATTAATCTATGAATGAAATTATTTTCGTAGTCCAATGAACCTTTTTGGATAATTACTTTTGTTACCAACTTAACTTCTTACAGAATAACTTTTGTAGTCTACTTATGCTTGCTATTAAATTACTTTTGTAATCTACATAATCGTGGTATAAAATGACTTTTGCAATCCGCCTAATATTGTCACATAATTAACTTTGTGATCCAGATAATTTAATAACAAAATTACTTTTGCGATCTGCTTAATAGTGTTACAAAACAACTTTCTTCATCTACTTAATTTTGTTGCAAAACTGAATTTGTGATCCATTTGATCTAAAACCTGTAATAGATGATATAAGAAAGTTATTTTATAACTGGAACAGGTAAAGTACAAAATTAGTTTTCTAGTTAGATGATGAAGTACCAAATAGTTTTGTAAATGGAATATTATATGCAGTACTGATTTTTCAGTTGGTACAGGGAGTATAAAAGTCATTTTGTAACTGGCACAGGTGGGATACAAAAGTAATTTTATAACCAGGGTATGTGAAGTGAAAAGTTAACTATGTGATTGGATCAGGGAATACAAAATATTTTTGTAATTAGAACATAAAAATATGATGTGCAGTACTAATTTTGTAATTGGAACAAAGCGCACAGTTGTAAATTGTTAGCTGGAAGAGCTCAAGTACAAAATTAATTTTGCTATTGGATAAGGCAGTACAGAAGTATCTTTTTAATTGGCTCAGGGAGTACAAAAGCATTCTTTTAATATTTGTTGCTGATAAAAAAAAACTTGCCCAATTAGCCTACTCCTATTAAAAAATTACTTTTTATCTTCATCTGCTCTGAATCTAAAATACTACTGTTTTTTTTTCACTGACAAATTATTCTTTCCATACCTGTTTTAACTATAAAATTAACATTTATCCTTATGAATGAACTCACGAAATTAAAAAAAAACAGTTCATCACGTCGTTTCGTAATACCCAACACAGCAATCAGTCTCAGTCAAAAACGGTTCAACGTAGGAATTGAAGGGTTAATCACTTTGAGATCGTCACCAACGCAACTCGCACAAGAGCGCACTCTTCGTCGCGAGGTTGATTTAAAATTGATTCATGCAAATTGGCGCTGCACGAGCAATTAACAATTCCTTGTAGACTGGCTGGGTATAGCTTTTGGTTGGGTGATGTTGGGGGAGTCGTTTGGGTGGTAAGGTGCGGATGGAAAATGGAGTAAGAGGATGAGGGGGGGGGGCCCCCAACCGGGGGGCGGGGGCTGAAAGAGCGTATAGTCGAGTTGATGAAGGACGAAACAGAGAGAATGCGCGATGCTCCGAGAAAATGGAATTAATTTGCTAGGATTAAATCCGCCTAGCGCCGTATAGAACGAGGAATGTTTCTCACAGAGGTTAGAAACGATTCTGTGTACCGGTGCGTTACTTCGCGATGGTATCTGTACCACAATTTCAGATGATCGAACTACCGCGCATGAGTCCAATTTCCCTTCAAATACACTGAAACTTGGATTGAATTAGTCCGGATTTAGTGCGTTCCGAGAATTGATGCCACGGCGGTTTCGTGATGTGAGGAGCCGCGGGGCCGAAAGAGGGGATGTGCTCAGTCAAGCGTGACAAACAGCTCCATTTGCATCGTTAATACGGCCCTGACTGTTTACGTTTGAAGGTCTGAATTTGATTTTAAGGCCACTGCAAGCAATGCTCGATACCGGAATTAAATCCAAGTTTAAGTGTATTAATAAATTTGCATCATCTGTGGATTAATAATTTGGTGAATTTGAAACCCCGAAGGGGTCACTATACTTTTTTTTTGTGAATTTACTTCATCAAGAACACGAACAAAAAAATACTCGTGCCTTTTTATTTAAAGAGTATGCTTGGAATCCATAATTTAAAAAGTAGCCTCTTAAGGGGGCTATTCCTGTTTTTTTACCAACGATCCTGAATATGATTCCTCTTACTTCCTTAATTAATATTCCGAGAAAGTGAGTAAAAATCAACCTTCTGAAGGAGCAACAAGTTCTACATTGAATTTATCGATACTTTCTTGATCCTAACGATAATGCTTGTGATAGAGAGGAAGGGGATCAGAGTTCATAAGAGGCAGGATATCAGAGTCGGGATGTGGCTGGCATTTAGCAGGCATTCAATTAAATATTGATCCAGGCTCCGTTTAGCTACGGTAAACAATTATGCACGCTAATTAATGCCCAGCGTTGTCGGCGCAATCAAACCGTATCGTCCTCGAGCAGCGAACCGAATCCGCGGATCATCGATTCCCCGCACCTTCACCCAGCCACCCAATTGCTCGATCCTAATTAAAAAGTCACGCAAACAGCGATGAGGGTACAGCGTGCTCGTAGGACAAACTAAAAGCAAGGGATAGGGAAGAAAAGCCGATTTGAGAGCCAGACGCGAGTTCGTTTATAATCGATGTAATCCGGGAAATCCTAGAAGGATCTTCAACACACTTGGTGCTTAAAAAATAAGTTAGTACTCTACCTGATCCTGCTACAAAAATACTTCTATACTCTACCCAATTCTGTTACAAAATTACTTTTAATCTCCGTATGATCTCGTCATAAAATTACTTTTGTTCTTCACTTAATCCCGTTAAAAAATTACTTTTGTAAGAGAATAAATATTGCTACAAAATGATTTTTGTAATCCATTTAATCGTAGCAAATAACTTTTGTAATCCACCAAAACGGGTTACAAAGCGACTTTTGTAATACATTCAATCATTCTGCAGAAATATTTTTGTAATCTACTTCACTTCAGTACAAAATTACTTTTGTAATCTACTTGATCTCGTTACGAATCTATTTTCGTAATCCACTTAATTTGTTAACAAAACTACTTTTGTAATCCACCAAATCATGTTACAAAATTACTTTTGTAATTCGGTAAATCATGTTACCAAATTACTTTTGTTATTCAGCAAATCATGTTAAAAAATTACTTTTGTATTTCAGCAACTCTCGTTACAAAATTACTTTTGTAATCCACATAATCGCGTTAACACATTACTTTTGTAATTCACCAAATCGCGTCATGAAAATAATTTTGTAATGTACCTAATCGCGGTACTAATTTAATTTTGTAATCCACATAATCGCGTTACAAAATACTTTTCTAATCCATCTAATTATGTTACAAAATTACATTCTTAGTCTAATCACGCATGTCACAAAATTACTTTCTTAATCTCATTAAACGTGTTACAAAACTACTTTTGTAATCCACTTAAAATTGTTACAAAATTACTTTTGTAATCTACTTATTCTTGAAATAGAATAACATTTTTATGCTACCTAATCCTGGTAAAAAATTATTATTCCGGGTGAAAAACTACTTTTTAAACTCATTTGACAGAACTTATATTTGATTGCAAATTACAAAATTGTTACAAATTTCATTTTGAAATCCAATGACTCTTGTGACAGAATCACTTTTTTAAGTCATTAATTCTTATTACAATAATGCTTTGGTAATATAATTAAAGATTATTAAAAAACTCACTTTTGTAATTCTCCTAATCTGGTCACAAAATTAATTGCGTAACCTACTCATTCTTGCTGTAAAATTACTTAGTAATTCACCTTATATTATTGCAAAATTACTTCGTGATTCACTTAATATTATTACAGAATTACTCTGTAATCAACTTAATATTATTACAAAATCACTTTGTAATCCACTTAATATTATTGAAAAATGAATTTGGTGACCTACTTAATCTGTTTACATAGTTACTTTTGTAATAAACTTAATATTGTTACAAAATTACTTTAGTTATCCACTTAATTTAGTCAAAAAAGTAATTGTGTGATCCACTTAATTCAGTTGCAAAACTAATTTTTGTAATTTACTCCATTTGGTTGAAAAATTACTTTTGTAATTCACCTATTCTTATAACAAAATTACTATTATAATTGACTTAACCTCGTTGCAATATCAATTCTTCAACTCACCTAGTCTAGTTGCAAAACTACTTTTGTAATCTACTTGATGTTGGCACGAAATCACTTATGTAATCTATCTTATCTTTTTATACAATTACTTTTGGAATCTACCTAATTGTGATGAAAAACTGTTTTTTGTAATCCACTTGATCTTATTTCAAAATTACTTTTGCAATTCACTTCATCTTATAACAAAATTACTTTGTAATCCACTTAATATTTTTACAACATGACATTTGCAATCCGCTTAATCTTGTTACAAAATTAATTTTGTAATCCACCCAAATCATATTAAATAATTGGCTGCGTCTAGTCGTCCCGAATTTCGGGACGACTAGCCGGAAATCAAGATAAATGCTAGTCATCCCGAAATTCGGGACGACTAGCCTATTTCTATAATTTGGCTAGTCATCCCGAAATTCGGGACGACTAGCCTATTTCTAGCATTTGGCTCGTCATCCCGAAAATAATGCACTTTATTAATTCTACTGTTTTTAACTAGACCAAAATTACCAAAATTGACAATCCTATTTTCTTCATTCGGCTAGTTGTCCCAAAAATAATGCATTTTAGGAAATTTCTCGTTTTAACTAGACAAAAATCACAAAAAATGTTAATGACCCCGAAATTCGGGACGACTAGCCTATTTTCAACATTCGTCTAGTCGGCCTGAAAATAATGCACTTAATTAATTTTACTGTTTGCAACTAGACCAAAATTACGAGGCGTTGGAAAAGGGGTAGGGGTGTTACCTTACATTATTTTTGTGACCTGTCACAGGGGTGTCTTCCCGCCCCCACGAGGCGTTGGAAAAGGGGTAGGGGTGTTACCTTACATTATTTCTGTGACTAGTCACAGGGGTGCCTTCCCGCCCCCACGCGGCGTTGGAAAAGGGGTAGGGGTGTTACCTTACATTATTTTTGTGACTAGTCACAGGGGTGCCTTCCCGCCCCCACGAGGCGTTGGAAAAGGGGTAGGGGTGTTACCTTATATTATTTTTCTGACCTGTCACAGGGGTGCCTTTCTGCCCCCACGAGGCGTTGGAAAAGGGGTAGGGGTGTTACCTTACATTATTTTTGTGACCTGTCACAGGGGTGCCTTTCCGCCTCCTCGAGGCGTTGGAAAAGGGGTAGGGGTGTTACCTTACATGATTTCTGTGACTAGTCACAGGGGTGCCTTCCCGCCCCCACAAGGCGTTGGAAAAGGGGTAGGGGTGTTACCTTACATTATTTTTGTGACCTGTCACAGGGGTGCCTTTCTGCCCCCACGAGGCGTTGGAAAA